>CAUYPO010139268.1:0-16995 GCA_963574435.1 Cheirogaleus major | reverse complement strand
GAGGTTGTATTTAAAAGACACATAACAAAAAAAAAATAAGATAAATAATTTTTAATTATTAAAAAAGGTTTTTAAAATATATAAGTATCTAAATAAAACTTCAAAAATTTTGGGGGGGGGGGGCGGGGGGTGGGGGCGGGTATATACATACATAAGGAGTGAGATGTGCACTGTCTGGGGGATGGTCACACTTGAAGCTCAGTCTTGGGGGGGGAGGGGGGCAAGGGCATTATTTGAAACCTTAAAATTTGTACCCCCATAATATGCTGAAATAAAAAAAAATTAGCAGAGCCTCACTAATGTGGAACACTAGTAAATTAGCATACATATTATAGTGGTTCCAGGAGGAAAAGGAAAGGGAAAGAGACAGAAAAACAATAAAAAAATAATGGCTGAAAACATTTGGTAAAAGGCAAATGTACACATCCAAGAAGTTTACTGAATTCCAAGCAGAATGAATACAAGAAGAACTACACACAAAAATAAATTAGAGTGAAAATGCTGAAAGACCAAAACAATGAGTAAATTTTTGTTGCTGCCCAACTAGGTTCATTTGCCTGCTGCCCAAGAGAAAGCCAATGTTCTGAGACAGCAGGGTTTGCAGCAGGGAAAGAGTTTAATCTGCATAGTGCTAAGCAGGGAGACAGGAGAAATTTCTCAAATCTTCCTCCTTAAGAATTTGAAAGACAGGGTTTTAAAAGACAGTTTGGCATAGGCAATTGAGTCTGCTAATTGGCTGGGTTTGGGGTAGAACCATAGGGTTGTAGAAATTGTCTTCTTTGCTGACCAGGTTCTTGGGTGGGGGTCACAAGACCAGTTGAGTCAGTTCCTTGGTATGAGTCACTGGTCTGTGTGGGTCACCCATTGAACCAGAATGCAGGACCTGGAAGATATCTCAGAAACTACCCCTAGGTTTCAAAAAGGTGATGCTATCTATGGAGAAAGCTAAGAATCTTCATCACCACCAGCTATGTGGCTCCAGAGTGGCAATTATAGAGAAGCAAACAGGGAAACAGTGGCTAACTACTATCATTATTTTTAGCTAGTCCTATGCCTCATTTTTAGCTAGGTCTTTACCACAGTTCTTCCCCTGCACCCCTTTATCAATTTGTAAAGGTGGTTTCATTTTGAAAGCAGCAAAAGAAAAACAACTTGGCCCATATATAAAGGAAAAAAATAAAAGTCTCAGGGTCCCTCAAAATTCATTATGCCAAAAGAGAGATCTGAGTTTGAAAACTGAGTTGTACAAGCACTACTGTCCTCTCCGCAGTAAGGTACAGGTGTCCTCTTTTAAGAAACAAAGTGACTTAGAGAAAATGACTAAACTATTTTTGGGGGGGGCGTGGGTGGACAGGGTATGGGAGGGAGAAAAGAAGCCTGGCTGGCAAGGTTGTCTTGTTATGCAGGTAAGCCTCATGATAACAGTACTCAAAGCAATGTTCCTTTCAGAATGTCAAACTCACAGAAAACCTGTCCAACATCAAATAGGCAGAGATTGGCTACATTTAGCAGAGATTCTCTACAGATGAAAACTTATAGGCTCCCGCAGGCTCCCCACCTAGACAGCCTTACAGCATTATTCTTATTTGCCAGCAACCATCTCAAAATACGTCAAATAAATGTGTTTCGGGTTAAAGTATTTCCTATTTCCTTCATCAAAAAAAAAAAAAAGCTTAAAGATATACAGCCCATACAAAATGACTCCATGCAAATTATAACCTTAGTGAAAGGGTGAATGGTCCCAAGGACACATTTCACACACAGGCTATGTAAGAGCACCATGGCTGGTTATTCACCGGGGTGCAAGTGGGCTGAGTCCAAGAAGAGAGTCAGGGGATTTAAGGGAGGACTTTTATAAATGGAGATAGCTGACCCCCTCCCACCTGCCCTGTTCAGTTCTTTGTTTCTGGGCCAAACTGGCAGGTGAAGAATTGTTTCCTGCTATCTGCAGCAGAGGATGGTGGGCAGAACAGCTGTTTGTAGTAAATTTTTCTTCAATCAACCAATTTCCATGACCCCTTTCCCCAATCACATCCATCCTTCTATTCTGGCATTGTCCTTATCAGGAGAGGTAGGGATAGATAGGCTTGGTCTCCATCAGGGAGTGAGGGGGAATGCTGGCTGCAGCCATCAGATCTACAAAGTCCAGGGACTCTCCAGACTTCTGTGGCTATTGTTTTACAAGCCTAAGTTTTGCATTAACTACATTCTGTCCTATATATATTTTTTGGGTTCCCACCTGGAATAAACCTAACACTTAGGACTGTGGTCTAAACGAATTCTTAAATGCCTAATACAACTTTATCAACATGGATGCAAATTAAGGAAGAAACATGATCATTCTTCTACACACCCTGAGAAGACCACATAATTGACATTTCTTTTACCCCCTTTTTGAGTGTATATCTTATCTTATGTAGATTTACTGAACAGCAAATAGAACTTCATAAAAATACCATCAATTGTCTCACTGCTCACCTCCTTCATCCCTCCTTTTTTAGTGCACCCACTTTTTTCTTTAAATGCAAAGTTCTCAACCTCTTCTACATACAGACTAGTCTGCAACAGATACTTTGTGAGATGTGCTTTTCCCAGGCATGTCTTTAAAATATTGGCTTAATAAACCTCATTTGAGTGCGACTTTTATTTTCAGTGATTTATTATTAATATTTAAGTTAACACTTACAAGGAAATGCCAATAAAAGTAGTAGCTGAATCCCCATTCAACAACAGTGGGGACTGGAATGCAATAGGATTACATATTCAGTGTTGTGAATGAAAAAACGATCTTTCAGTTAAGAATGTTATATTAAGAAAAACTATTTTTCAAAAATAAGGGTAAAGAGCAATGGCTTAAGCAAAACGGCAGAATAAAGAATTTCAGGGGTCCTTCCTTCCAGCCTGCAAGAAACACACACATGCACACACACACATATAAACTGGCAAAAACTCTGGGAAGAACTCTGGAAAACAGTCAAACATTTGCAGCAACCAAGCAAATGATTAAGCAGAAAAACATTAATGAAACAAGGTAGTAGAGCTTTGTGGCATTTTAATGTATCATTACTCCAACCATCTTCCAGATGTGGTGACAGTATAAAGATGGCAAGCTATGTTCCTGGTATCAGTATGTAGTTCTGAACAAAATGGAGAAGATCTAGTGTCGCAGATATTGTGTTTGTTGGCTTTGATTTAAGGTATCTTGAAAGACTAAAACAAGGAGCTTGCCTTTATTTCCTCTAACTCAGAATTTTATTAAAGAAGAAAAATATCTACACAAGGGACACTCCTTGGAAACATGTCAAGGCATGCCACCTTGGACAAAAGATAACAGTTGAAGCAAATAATTGGAATGCCAAGAGCCTAGAAGGAAAAGCTGAGAAGGAAGATGCTTTGGAGAAAAATGGCTGTGGAAAGCTCCACATGTACTGTGATATCTAGAAAGTCACAACAACTATATTGGTAGTATGCAGGCTCAGAAAAGACCTGACAGGTCCCCTGGCTAATCTTTAGACTAAGTGCAAAGAAAAAGTGATAGATAAGCCTGAGGAATAAACAGCTTGGCTAAGTATTCAAGAAGTATCCTAACACAGAGCAAATCTGCAAATATTTAGAGTAATTTTTCTTCTCTTCTCTTCTTTCTTCTCTTTTGTCTCTCTTCTCCTATCTTTCCTTTCTTCTTGTCTTCCTTTTTCTACCCTTTTAAAATTTACTTTATAATTCTTTCCTTTTTTTAGATTCAGACATTTAGGGAAAACTGAGTCAAACTACTAGTTGAGGACCAAACTAAAGGACAAAAGACTTCAGAAACCACACACAGCAAAGAACATAGTTTTTAAAAATAGTTTACAAAAGTCACTAAAGCAATAAACTCTATAAAATACAAGTGAAAACAACAAATCTGGGGGAAAAGGCGAATCTGATTTCCAGAGTAATCATAATCATATTAAAAATGTCCAGTTTTCAACAAAAAACATGAAACATGCAAAGAAACAGGAAAGTATGTTCATTCATAAAAAACAAAAATAGAAATTCAGAGAAACTATCCCTGTGGGAGCACAGATATAGGAATTAATAAACACAAACTTTAAATTAAGCATTTTAAATTGTTCAAAAAGCTAAATAAAACCATGAACAAAGATTTACAGGAAATCAGGAAAACAATATATCAAAAATAGAAAATATCAACAAAAAGAAATTATAAAAGAAGAACCAAATAGAAATTTTAGAACTAAATGCATGATAACTCAAAATATCACTAGAGGGATTTAACAGAAGATTTGAGCAAGCAGAATAAAGAATCAGTGAATCTGAAGAAATTGAAATGAAGTTGTTCAGTCTGAGACAAAACAAAAGGGTGAAGAAAAATAAACAGAGGCTAAAATACCTGTGTGACAACATCAAGCATAACATCAAACACGTAATCATAGTCCTAGAATAAAAGAAAAGAGAGAAAGGTGCAGAGAGAATATTTGAGAAATAATGGCCTAAAACTTCTAAATTTGATAAAAGCCATCTGCAAAAAAATTCAATGAACTCCAGGTAGAATAAACCCAAAAACATCCACACCAAAGAACATTACAAACAAAATGCTAAAAGCCAAAGACAACAAATCTTGAAAGCATCAAGAAATAAGGGACTCTTCACAGACAAAGGACCATCTGTAAGATTAATAGCCAATTTCTCATCAGAAAACATAAAAATCAGAAGAAAGTGTGGGGACATATTTAAATTGTTTAAAGATCACTCTCAAGCAAGAATTCTATATCTGGTCAAACTCAAAAATGAAAGAGAAATGAAAATACCCCCAGATAAAAAATTTTAAAAATTCATTACCTTTAGCCCTGCACTACATGAAATACTAAAGGATATCCTTCAGATGGAAATGAAAGAAAATTTAGGTAGTAAATTAAAGCCATATAAAGAAATAAAAAACACTGGTAAGAGTTACCACACAGGTTAAAAGTAAAAGCCAGTATTGCAATTTTTATTTCTACTTTCCCCCATGTTTATGTGATTTAAAATATAAATGCATAATATAATAATGATAAATCTATATTAATGAACACAAAATATCTAACAACGTAATATGTTAAAACAACATAAAGGAGAAGAGACAAAGCTCTATAGGTGCATAATTCAAAGTGGATCATCATGTTTATAAAGTTAATTGTAACCTGAGGATAATCATTAATAAAATAACTAAAAACATAAAGAAAAGACAGGAAACAAAATGATACACTATAAAAAACATTTAAACATGGGAATGATGTCAGCAATACTGCAGAATAGAAAGTTCCACGTCCTTGTCCTTTCATGGAAATGTCAAATAAACAACTAGATTATGACTAAAATATCTTGATGTGTGCTCTATGAAACACTTAAGATCTGCAGACACCAATTGAATGCCTGTCTTAGTCAGTTTAAGCTGCTATGACAAAATATCATAAAACTGGGTAGCTTATAAGCAATAGAAATTTATTTCTCATACTTTGGAGGGTGGGAAGTTCAAGATAAAGGCATCAATAGATTTGGTGTCTGGTGAGGGTGTGCTTTCTTTTTCATAGACAGTGTTTTTCTCTCTGTCCTCACTTGGCAGATGGGATTAGGAAGCTCTTTGGGGTCTCTTTTCTAAGGGCACTAACTCCAGTTATAAATTCTTGTCTTTAAGATCTAATCACCTCTCAAAGACTATCTTCTAATACTATTGTCTTGGAGATTAGGGTTTTAACATATAACTTTGGGGAGGATATTAACTTTCAGTTCATAGTGATGCCCAGTTTAGAAAAATCCACACTCAAAACAACAGGAAATTCTGTGGCATTTTTTCTCACCCTTTCACTTTTGTGGCATAGTGCAGTCTGAAGGAATCAGCAATTACAATTTTGTAAAAGGTAATTTAAGAAGAAAAAATATTAAAACTATTCAAAATAATTATATCTCATTATTTCAACATGTGCATCAAATACTACTTTATATCTTATCTTTATTTATCTGTGATTTTAGAAAATTAAGTGAAATAACTCTTTTCTACTAGATATTTTTAAAAATTAAAATATCTTTAAAGAGTTATAATACTATAAACTTTATCAGACCTTCAGACCTTATATTTTTATATTGTTCTTGACAGAATCTCCTGCTGTCTGATTTATATCATTCTAAGGAACAATAAATAATAAATTCAAAGAAAAAAGAAAAAATAAGCATCTAGATTTATAGATCCATTCCTCCAGATAAAGATAAAGAATAGAACTTTTTGTAACATTTTGATCTAACCATGAGCTGTCTGGATGAAAGGTTTCTGTCTTGCCATACTCAGAGCTCACAGCATATTGGCAGCATGTTTTTTCATAATTAAGGTGCTGACAAAGGAAAGGACACAAAAAGCAGTGGTTGGCACTGGTGTATAACTGCTGCAGCAGTACTGCAGACCCAAAAGCCTTAGGATAAAAAGATTATATATAGAGTAATATAATAGAACATCTATGGCCCAAAGAAGGAGAATTCCATTTAAGAAGAAGAATGATGTCAGATACAGTAAAGGCAGTACAAGAAAGAAGATTATAGCAATAAACACCTACACCAATAAAGTAGAAAAATTTCAGATAAATAACCTAATGATGCATCTTAAGAAACTAGAAAAATAAGAAAAAATCAAACTAAAATATTAGTAGAAAAAAAGAAATAATAATGATTGGAGAAGACTTAAATGAAATAGAGGTAAAAATTCCATACATACATAAATACAAAATAACAAAAAAGTAAAGTTGTTTTTATAAAAAGATAAACAAAATTGACAAATAGCTAGACTAACAATGAAAAAAAGCAATGACCCAAATAAATAAAATCAAAAATAAAAAATGAGACATTACAACTGAGTGAAATACAAAGGATCATCAGAAACTATTGTGAACAACTATACACCAATATCTTAGAAAACTTAGAGCACATAAATAAATTCCTGGAATCAAGAATGAACCAGAAATACATAGAAAACTTGAACAGACATATAAGAACTAACAAAATTGAATCAGTAATTAAAGTCTCCAAAGAAAAATCCAGTACCACATGCCTTTCTGCTGAATTCTACCAAAGTTTTAAACAAGAACTAACACCAATTATTCTCGAACAATTCTGAAAAATTGAAAAAGCAGGAAATTCTTCCAAACTCATTCTATAAGATCAGCATTACACTGATACCAAAACTAGACTAAATAAAACAGAAAACCACAGGCCAATCTTCCTAATGAAAACACATGTAACATTTCCTCACAAGATACTAGCAAACTAAATCCAACAGCACATTAAAAAGATAATATAACATAGTCAAATGAGATTAATCCCAGGGATGCAATATACACAAATCAATAAATATGATACACCACATCCTCAGAATGAAGAACAAACTCATATGATCATGTCAATATACACAGAAAAGCATTTGATAAAATTCAACTTCATGAAAAAAGAAACTGTCAACAATTTAATTCAGAAAAAATAAACCTCCACAAAATAAAAGGCATATATGACAAACCCGCATTAATGTCATACTAAACTGGAAAAAGCAGAAAACTTTTTCTGTAAGTACTATTATACAACAAGACAAGGATAAACACTTTCATGACTTTTATTCAACATAGTATTGGAAGTCCTAACCACAGCAATTGGACAAGAGAAAGAAAAAAAAGCATCCAAATTGGAAAACAGAAAGACACATTGTCTCTTTGCAGCTGACTTGCTCTTATACATAGAAAAATCTAAAGATTTCAACAAAATACTCTTAGAACTTATATGCAAACTCAGTAAAGTTGTAAGATACAAAAGCACTATAAAAAATCAGTAGCATTTATGTATACCAATAACAAACAAGCATCTCTATTACATAGATTCTGTAATGCAGAAACAAATGATTCACTACTGTTAAAAGCAGAAATATCAGAAGAAAAAGTAGTAAAATATAGGAGTGAATGTTGGAGATAAGGTACTAAAGACTTTCACCCCAAGCAAATGAGAGCTGAATCATTAAGGTACATCAGAAAAATATAAATACTTAGATAAATATTATGGGGGAAAATTGTTGGAAATGTTCTGCTCATAGAATTGGTCTTTTATGGTGTTAATTTCTAAAATTCAGGATTATCAATCACTTTTTTAAAATTAATCTTCAAGGAGTTCTTTCCAAACTCCACTTAAACTGAAACATTGCTGGGGGGATAAAAGGAAAAGGAGAAGAAACATCACTCTAGGAAAAATTTAAAATGCAATAAAAATCATTTTTATCTATCCTAAGTAGATCTCTAATTACCTCAAGGTAATCCTTAACAAGCAATAATCTCCTCAGTGACCCATGCTTCAGAGAGAGAGATAATATTGGGTAGAATGCTGTTATGCCCTTCACAATATATTTAAAAGCTATCATGTTAAATGTAATGATTTAAGTAATATTTTATATCATAATTGGAAAAATACATTTTAGTCCCACCTATTTTATATGTATAATTTTCATTCAAAACCTTCCCCCGACAATCCACAAGCTTGTTTTTTTTTTTTTACAGTTAGTTTATTTTTTCCCTGAATTTGATTGAGAGATGGTGGTGAATTTGAGCTCTGTCTATATTGCAAATATTCACCTGAATTTAAATGTAGGATTTAAATTGACTAAATTCATGGCAGACATGTTTCAAATTGTCTGATAAATAGTAGAAGAAAACTTCATATCATGAATTAGTAAAGATTTATTCCTAAAATATTAGAATTTATTTTACTTTTATGTTACTTCTCAATTTTTGAAGAAGTGAAACATGTTTTGTGAAAAGAGGTTACCATTCACTTATTTCAATTGTGAGAAAACAAGAATAGGCCAGATTCCACTCCAAAATTTCCCTTCTTTTCTTCAGTCTTATCTTTTCATTAAAATTACACTAGATGATGTACAGCAGCACGTAGAAGGTGAATTTTTATTTATTTAAAGGTATTCTGTTAAAGCCTATATGTTTTTCATTTATTAGTTTATTTGAGCTTTATACATACTTCTATGTGTATAAAATGTATTTATGGCATTTTAAAAACACATAAAACAAACAATAATAAATATGAATTAAATAATAAAGTCAGAAAAAGATCAAGGGTAGGGATAGAAAGTGAACAAATAATCAGACATTTTGAAACATTTCATCATTAAGGTCAATAAACTCATTAGAGACGAACTTCGTATTTAGTTATAAAGTTTTTTGTAGAAAATATAAAATGGGCAAAACAATCAGTTATGTTATGCATAGTATCCATTAGATAAAAATAAAAACATTCTACAAATAATAGAATCTACTGAGAATCTTAATAAAGAGAATTTGGAGATAAATAAAATAAGGGATCTCAACATCCTTACAGTAGATGTGATAATTACAATACTACTACTAATTAATAGTTATATAGTACTAACTGAACTCCAGACACTTTTCCAAACTGCATTATGCATATTTAATGTAATCCTCTAAAAAACCCTAGGAGGTAGCTAATACTGTTATTCCTATTCACAGTGGAGGGGATTAAGGCACAAAGAGGTAAAGAAATTGACCAAGGTCATACATAGAGTAAAAAGAAGAATTGATATTTTAACCTGTCATCCTGGCTCCCTAACCTAGAGATCTTGAACACCACAGGCTGTCTTTTTTTTCTGTTATAATAGTGTCAAAAGTGATAATAACAGTACTACTCAGTGCTTACTATGTGCCAGGCAGCCCTTTACTACAATATGATCTCAGAATTATTTTCTATTTCTTATGGATGATGAATCTCAGTCTGTACCTCAGAGAGGTTAAATCATTAGCAAAGCTCTTAAAGCAAGGAAGTGGCTTAGCCAAGACTCAAAGGGAGTTAGTTCATGCTCTTATCTACCACGCTATGTTGTTTCCTATGTGTATCATATGATTGCATAATAGAATATAGTTGTCTATATTTGTAATTTAAAAAAAGACATGTTAAAACTGGAATTGGTGTAACTGTTTCTGTATTCTAAGGAAGGTGGCACATTTCACATTGGAAAAGAAATATGCTTCTATAATTCTTCTTTTTCCCTGGTTTGGGAGGGAGAAATGGATATTATAGCTTCCTACCACTAGTTATCTGAATGCATTAATGACCATTTGCATATGCAAAGATGATGCTAGAGCTAAATAAAAGATGAAGAGTTAAATTGCTCTGCAAAATAAAAGTGGGAAAATCTAGTTTCTCAAAGACAGAGAGGGTAGGAAAGACTGGTAAGGGGAGATTTCACTGATGAAGATAAGTAAAAAATTCCTCATATAATTAAAATGTTCTGTCAGGCTCAACCTACTGAAATTTTTTTTTTTTAATTTCAGAATCTTATGGGAGTACAAACGTTTTGGTTACATGAATTGCTTTTGTAATGTTTGAGTCAAAGCTATAAGTGTGTCCATCACCCACATAGTATGTGTTGTACCCATTAGGAGTGAATTTACACATACTCTCCAACCCCCTTCCACCCGCTGGAACTTTCTTGAATTTTACTACCATATGTGCATGTGAGTCTTGATCAATTAGTTCCAATTTAATAGTGAGTACATGTGGTGTTTGCTTTTCCATTCTTGCAACACTTCACTTAGAAGGATGGTCTCCAGTTCTACCCATGGGGTTACAAAAATAATTAGTTCATCTTTTTTCTTATAGCTGAGTAATCCTCCATATTATACATATGCCACCTTTTATTAATCTGCTCATGTATTGATGGTCACTTGAGCTGTTTCCACACTTTGTGATTGTGAATTGTGCTGCTCTAAACATTTGAGTGCAAGTGTCTTTTTTATAAAATGTATTTTTTTTCCTTTAGGTAAATACCCAGTAGCGGGATTTTTGGATCACATGGTAGGTCTACTTTTAGTTCTTTGGGGTATCTCCATACTGCTTTCCATAGAGGTTGTGCTAGTTTATAGCCCCACTAACAGTGTATAAGTGTTCCTTTCTCTCCTCACCCATGCCAGCATCTGTTGTTTTGGGAGTTTTTGATAAAAGTCATTCTCACTGGTGATATCTCATTGTGGTTTTGCCTTGCATTTCCTGATGATTAGAGACATTGAAAATTTTCATACCAGAATTCAAGATATACTACAAGTCTATAGTAATCAAAACATCATGGTACTGGCACAAGAACAGAGACATAGACCAATGGAACAGAACTGAGAACACAGATATAAAACTATCCTCACATTGCCATCTGATCTTTGACAAAGCAGACAAAAACATACACTGGGGAAAAGAAACCGTATTCAATAAATGGTGCTGGGAAAATTGGATAGGCACATGTAGAAAACTGAAACAGAAGCCACACTTCTCACCACTCACAAAAAATTAATTCATGATGGATAACAGACTTAAACCTAAGGCATTAAATTATAAGAATTATGGAAGAAGAGGTTGGAAAAACTCTTATAGATTTTGGCCTAGGCAAAGAATTTATGAAGAAGACCCCTACTGAATTCTTGTGAGTGATACTTTCAGGGGCTATATTTCAAGGCTAGTTTAACTCTAAGCAGAGTAAAGACAGCACTGGCAGGGTAGTGAGTTAAATGATTTTTATAGATCTTTAAATGGACACAGGGCTTCTAGCTCCTATGGGGCAGGATTTTAGCTAGTTGTATGTTTACTTATATTTATAATCAGAAAATTTATCTGTAAGCACACCTTTTATATAACTACACATGCACACACGCACACTCAGAAACTGGCACAAAAGGCAACTGCATATACTATGGCTTGCCAGAATTAGGAGGCAAGAAATGAAGGAAAGAGACTCAGAATATAATTTTTGTGCCTTAGACAGGCAGGATTTAAATGGAAATTTTTTCTACAGTCTTTTCCATAGCTAACCTATTTTTGCAGGAACTGTATGCTATGTTTATTGTTTTCAATGTCCTTTCGAATTATATTAAATCCAGACTTAATTTGAATATCTCTTGTTACAGAATCAATGCATGACAATTAATAATTTTAACAAATTTATTTTCCCTGATACTTAATGTGCTACAAGTGGATAAAGACAGGATTAGTTCTCCTCCTTAAGGCTGATTCGAATTTTCTCATACTGTTAGGTCAGGATGTGTAGAACAGTAATGACTTCTGGCATTTAACCACAAAAAATATGTAGCTGAAACATCCTCAATTTTTTTATTTTTTAAAGATGTTTCAGTGGTAATTTCACATTGATTTTCACTTCTTTCCCATTTCTCACATTCAGTCTCTGCATCTGGTTTGCTAATTACACCTGAAGACAAAATTCCTATGATTGATTCTCCATCTGATATTGGAAATTTATTCTAATCCAAACATAAAGATAATAGAGGTTATGTAGAGTTAATTATCAGCTTTCACTGAAGTACTATACTCTTGACTTTTTCATTGGCATTAGTTAACAAGCTGCCTGTTACTATATTAGCAGTAGCAATACTGACTGGTCCTCTCTGGGTCAGGCTCCTCTAAACTCTGGGCTCTAGACCTTTATTTAAGTCAGTTCATTCTCTTCATCCAACCTAATCTGCAACCAAATTTCTTAAACTGATTTTTGTTTAAAGGCACAAAATAGGAAAAGTACAATCTAAAAATTTCAGGAAGTGACTAACTTAACTGCATCTTTTTATTATCATGTTCACCTCTCTGCCCCTTTTGAGCAATGGTATAGCTCCTTTTACACAAAATTCTTAATAAGGATATTTGCTATGCATACACAATGAATGTGGGTTTTATGGAATAAATCCTGTGCTCTGAGTTGTGCCTCAGAGGGCACCCTATTGATACATAAAAAGCCTTTTAACTGAGGTGGGTATGTTTTGCCTAAGCAAAACTTTCATACTTAGCTCTTAATTATTTAAGAATGCCATACCCAAGGAAAATATTTTTCACATATGAAAGCAGAATCAATACTGTTTAAGACAATAAAAAGTAAGATAAGTCATCCACCTGAAACCTCAGAATGTGACCTTACCTGTAAGTAATCTTTCTGAATGTAACAAGTTAAATATCTCAACATATCATACTGGATTTAGGGTGATCGCTGTATCTAATGCCCTTCTAAGAAGTGAGGAGGGTATAGAGACCCGTAGTGAAGAAGGTAATGTGAGAGGAAGACAGATAATGGAGTGATTCATCTACAAGGTAAGAAATTTCAAGGATTAGTGGAAACCACAAGAAGCTTGGAGAGAAAAGTGGGAAAGTTTCTTCCCCAGAGCCTCCAGAAGGAACCGATCCTCCCATTAACTTGATTTCATATTTTTGGCATTCTCCAATTTGTCCATTTCATCTAAGTTATCTGACTGGTTTGCATTCATTGTTCTTCATAATATTCAATTACAGTCATTTTTACTTCTTTAATGTTGGTAGTAATGTTCCTTTTGGAATTCATGCTCTTAGTAATTTGAGACTTCTCTTTTTTTCTTTGTCAGCCTAGCAAAAACTATATCAATTTTGTTAATCTTTCAAACACCCAACTTTATATTTTATGAACTTTCTGTATTGTTTTTATCTTCTCAAGTTAATTATTTTCTCCTCTCTGCTTTATTTAGGTTTAGTTGGCTCTTCGTTTTCCATTGTCTTAAAATGGAAGGTTAGGTTGTTGATTTGAGACTTCCTTCCTTTTAACAAAGGGAATTTACCGACATGCATTTTTATCTAAGAATTGCTTTCCCTGCATTCCACAAGTTTTGGTATATTATGTCTCCAATTTTATTCATCTCAAAGTATTTTCTATTTCCCCCCTTTGTATTTATCTTAACGCTGGTTGTATAATAGTATATTTCTTAATTTCTGTAAAACTTTGTGAATTGCTCAAATTTCTTTCTGTTATTAATTTCTAATTTTACTCCATCTTGAAGGGAGAATATACTTTGTATTTTAATCCTTTATCATTCATTGTGGCTTATTTTATAGTCTAAAATATAGTATACCATGGAGAGTGTTCCATATGCACTTCAGAAGAATGTGTATGCAGTTGTTGCTGGACGGGATATTTTAGATGTCTGTTAGATCTAGTTGATTCACCATTTTGTTCAGATTTTCTATTTCTTTATTGGTCTCTGGCTTCCAGGACATAGAATAGAAGGAAAGAGTTCCCAAGTAGGTCTATGAGGCCAGCATTGCCTTGATACTAAAACCAAAGACATCACAAGGAAAGGTATGTAAGGCAAGGTTGTTTGCATGCACTATTATATTCAATACTATACTAGAGATCTTAGCTTATACAACACTAAAAGATAGTAAAGAAAGAAATAAAATTGTCTTTATTCTTAGACAATATAGTCATTTATGTAGAAAACCAGATAAATCTTCAAAAAGTTATTCAGCCCATTAAGTGACTTTCACAAGTTTATGGTGAACAATATCAATATTCACAATTCAATAATTTTTACATATTATTAAGAACAGTTGGAAATTCAATTAAACATACCATAAAAATTGCATTGAATAACATGAAATACCTAGGGATAAAAATAGAAAATTTATGCCAGATTTACATGCTAAAAACTGATAAAACTAATGAAACTAACTAATGAAAGAAATTAAAGAACAAATGAAATCACACTCAAAATTTTAGTCAATAAAATCCGACTTAAATTCCCATAGACATTTTCGTAGAAATTGACAAGTTTATTTTAAAATATGTATCAAAAATAGAGGATTAGAATAGATTTACACCTTTCAATATTTCCCATTCCTTGGCTGTGCAGAAGCTTTTTAATTTGACCAGGTCCCATTTATTTATTTTTGTTGCTGCCGTGATTGCTTTTGGGATCTTCTTCATAATTTCTTTGCCTAGGCCAATGTCTATAAGAGGTTTTTGAAAATTTTTTTCTAGAATTCTTACAGTTTCATTCCTTAGGTTTAAGTCTGTTATCCACCGTGAGTTGATTTTTGTGAGAGGTGAAAGGTACGGATCTTGTTTCAGTCCTCTACATGTGGCTATCCAATTTTCCCAGCACCATTTATTGAATAAGGATATTTTCCCCAGTGTATGTTTTTGTCTGTTTTGTCAAAGATCAGATGCCAATATGAGGATGGTTTTATATCTGGGTTCTCTGTTCGGTTCCATAGGTCTATGTCTCTGTTTGGATAGAGTTGGAGCCCATTCTACTAAGTGAAGTATCACATGAATGTAAAAACAAGCACCACATGTACTCACCATCTAATTGATATTAACTGATCAACACTTAAGTGCATATGTAGTAATAACATTCATCGGGTGTCAGGCAGATCGGATTGGGGAGGAGGAGATGGGTACATACACACCTAGTGGGTGCAGTGTGCACCATCTGGAGGATGAACATACTTGAAGCTCTGACTAGGGTGGGGCCAAGGCAATATACATAACCTAAATATTTGTACTCCTATAATATGCTGAAATAAAAAAAATTTTAAAAATTCCATTCCGCTAAATTATGAGAAACATAATTAGGGATGAAGGGAAAAATGAAGGGAAGAAGGAAGATACAACTATCAAATTTTGATGAAAAATTCCTTTTACAGTACAAAGTTGAGTAGACATCACAAATAATTTGTGAACAAATTAATAAATCCAGGACTTGAAAACTTCCTACTCACATAATTTGAGATTATGTTAGAACGACATCTGAATTATTTGCAGGAAAATCAATTCCAATTCGCTCCTTTCCATTGAAACTTTTATAGGTTTAAGAGATACCATACATCAGGGTGACAAAATGGAGCTTACAATTACAGACTATGTCAGTGAATGTATATTACTGAGGTTATCAACTCTATTTTACAGTTATTTGCTGAAAAGTTGGCAGGTACAGATAATTTCAAGTATAGTTCGTCTTTTAAGATGTGGACTAAGAACAATCCACACATTTATGTGTTTGCAATCATGATGGATTATGATGGGACAGATAGTAACAAAAATAAAAAATATCTTCTATAAGTTTGTGAACAACTCGAAGGATCCTTATGCTCTGGTTCAGTCTCCTCCAATAAGCTATAATTAGTTCATTTGGGAAAAAAGTCAAAGCATGGAGATTTTTGTGTAGGAATAAAAATATAAATTAATGATATTGTCTCCATTGATAGTTGTTGTCAAGTGCATAACCCAAGTTGAATCAGTAGAACCAAGAAAAGAGTGAAGCATTTAATGAATATACAAAGCAAAGAAGAGAACCATAGCTTTTGCAAAGGGCTGTAGAATTTTGACTATAGATGCAAAAATACCAAATTTCAATTTTAAAAGATGGTGAAAGATTTGTGTATACTGATTTTATAGCCTGAAACTTTACCAAATTCATTTATTAAATCTAGGATTCTCTTGGATGAGTCCAAGGGATTTTCTAGGTATAATATCATATCATCGGTGAAGAGGGAGAGTTTGACCTCATCTGCCCTCACTTGGATACCCTTAATAACCCTCTCTTGCCTGATTGCTATCACTAGGACTTCGAGCACTATGTTGAATAGAAGAGCAGATAGTGGAAATCATTGTCTAGTTCCAGTTGGAAGAGGGAATGATTTCAATTTTTCCCCATTTAAAAGATATTAGCAGTGGGTTTGTCGTACATGGATTTGATAATTTTAAGGTATGAGGCATCTATGCCTATTTTGGTAAGAGTTTTTACCATAAAGGTGTGTTGGACTTTGTCAAATGCTTTTTCTGCATCTACTGACAGAATCAAATGGTCTTTGTTCTTGATTTTATTTATGAAGTGAATTGCATTTATAGACTTGCATATGTGGAACCAACCTTGCATCCCTGGGATAAAACCCACCTGGTCATTGTGAATTATTTTTTTGATGTGTTGCTGAATTATATTTGCTAAAATTTTATTTAGGATTTTTGCATCCATATTCATGAGGGATATTGGTCTGTAATTTTCTTTTTTTATTTCGTCCTTTCCTGGCTTTGGTATCAAGGTGATATTGTCTTCATAGAATGAGTTAGGAAGGATACCATCCTTCTCAATATTGTGGATTAATTTCTGTAGT
>CAUYPO010139264.1:0-14461 GCA_963574435.1 Cheirogaleus major | reverse complement strand
TTAAATCAAGCTAACTTTTCTTTTTTGATAACACTCAAAATTGTTGTTTTTAAAAGGTAGCTACAGGGTTTTCAATGTCATTCCTCCTTTTTTTAAACCAATCTCCCATCATTGTTATACATTTAGGTTGTTTCCAATTTTTAAACTAGTATAAATAATGCCCCAATGAATATATTTTAACATTTGAATTTGATTATAAAAATAACACATGAACATTACAGAAAATTTATGAAATATAAAATACTATGCTGAAGACAATAAAAATCCCTGACAACTTAAGAGAAAACTTCCTTTGGACTTTTCTCTCAGCTCCCCTCCCACTTTTTTTTTTGAGACAGAGTGATGTGGCATCAGCCTAGCTCACAGCATCCTCATACTCCTGGGCTCAAGCGATCCTACTGCTTCCGCCTCCCGAGTAGCTGGGACTACAGGCATGTGCCACCATGCCCCGCTAATTTTTTGTAGATATTTTTAGTTGGCCAATTGATTTCTTTCTATTTTTAGTAGAGATGGGGTCTCACTCTTGCTCAGGCTGGTTTCCAACTCCTGACCTTGAGCGATCCTCCTGCCTCGGCCTCCCAGAGTGCTAGGATTACAGGCGTGATCCACCACGCCAGCCTCTCTCAGCCCCTTTTTAGCACATCCATATTTATAACATTGGCATTTAAATGCAACAACCTATTTGACATTTCTACTTGGATATCTCTCCAGTATGTCAAACTTATTTATCCCAAATTTTCTCTCTCCAACAGTGTTCTAACCCAGTCACAAAAAACAAACATTTAGGAACAACTTTGATGCCTCTCTTTCCTCACACACCACATCCATTCCATTCCACAGCCGGTTTACTCCACCTCCAAGCTTGGTCTTAAATGCTAGACTTTCTTATCACTTCCATCTATACTACCCCAGACCTGGACAGCAACCTCCTGATAGTCCCGCATCTGCTTCTGCTTCTTTGCAAATGGTAGTCAGAGTGAGAGTTTAAAAGGCAAATCTGATGTCACTCCCTGCTAAAAGCCCTCTAACAGTTCACATGCTCTTAGGCTCAGCTCCCCTCTATCTGAGAACTTTTGTACAAACTGAATTAAGAATATAGTTTCATCTTCTACATTTTCACCTAACATTTTATTTTGTAAGAATTTTCTAATTCTTACATGAATCTCTAATTCATGAGATAGCCTATAAAAACATCATTTTGAGTGACTAGAAAATATTCCCCACTATGAATCCACCAATTCCTTATTATTAGCCATCTACGTTAGATATGTTACATGTATCATATTAAGCAGCTTTTAAAAAATGTTTTCATTAGTAGTTCTATGACTCAGGAAAATACTCATAATACAATATTGAGTTTTTAAAAAGGAGACAAATTTGAGTATGCTCTTCAATTCTAATTTTGCAAATATGTTTATGCATATTAAATAAGACAATCAAAAACAGCAAATGTTAATGGCATACATGAAAAATTGGATTATGGATGATTTTCATCTCCTTTGTACTTCTATTATTTTCTACATTTCTACCTTTAATCATTCTGAATATATTACTTTAGTAATGATAAAAAAATTAACATTCAAAATCATATTATGGTGGTCTAACTAAGCATAGATTTACCATATGATCCAGTAGTTAGACTTCTGGATATACATCCAAAAGAACTAAAAGCAGGGACTGGAACATATATTTGTATACCAGTGTTATCAGCATTGTTCACAATAGCCCAAAGGTGAAAGGAAATAACCCAAATGTCCACCAATGAATGGATGAACTAAATGTGGGTGTGTGTGTGTCTACATGTATTAATATATACATATATAATATTATTCAGCCTTAAAAAGGAAAGAAATTCTGACAGAAGCTACAACATGGATTATCCTTAAATACGTTATGCTAAGTGAAATAAGCCAGACAAACACCAAAGGACAAATATTATATGATTCTACTTATATAAGACACCTAGAGTAGTCAAAATCAGAGACACAGAAAGTAGAATGGTGGTTACCAGGGGCTGGAGCAAGTGTGGAATGGGAAGTTAGGGTTTAACGGGTATGGAGTTTCAGTGTGGAAAGATGAAAAAAGTTTAGAGATGGATGGTGGTGATGGTTGCACAAAAATATAAATATACTTAATGCCACTGTACACTTAAAAATGGTTAAAATGGTAAATTTTATGTTATGTATATTTTGCCACAATAAAAAACAAGTATAAAAAGGAACCTAATTAATATCTGTCTAAACGAAAAAAAACAACAACATATTAGAGAGGTTGGAATTAGAAGTATAATAAAGATAAAGATTTAAAAAAATCAGCATATATAAAATCTACATTCAAAATCTATACTGCTTGCTAATATCTACCTTAATCTTATATAAAAATCTCTTAGCAATAGAAACATACTTTTAGGCGGAAAAAGATGGAGTTACTAAACTGTAACTATTAAAAATGTAACACCAAGATATGGGTCTGCCTATACCAGGAGACAAAATATATTGAGCAAAAAGAAAATATAATATCTGCAGAACCTCTTGCTCAGGACTTCTCTGCCAAAAAATCATGCTTGATTACTATTTAATGATTCTAGTATAAGATTGAAAGGGATCTTCTCTTTAGTGCCTCAAATGAGGGAAAAGAGTTACAACTGCACATCACCACTGCAAACGTTTCTGTCCCAGGGGATGTCATTAAAAGCATCAGAATGCTACCTCTTGCCACCAACATTACATGAGGTGGTGGCCCAATTGTACCTATAGGGCTTAGCTATGGACAACCTTCTCTACACGTTTGCTCCTAGTTCAAGTGAGCCAGGCCAGCTTGGGATCCTGGACTACTAACTTAGCAAGGTATCAAACCTCAGGCAGAAGGGCTGGGAGCGTTGTTACTTAGCATGGTTTTAGTGTCTCTGTCCCATTATCCTTATACCAGAAAGAGGAGTTAGTCTCTGACAAGATTCTAAAACATGGACAATGATCATGTAATAATTACAGTAAACATGCAGTGACTGTGTTAGAATAGTCTTATTCTGACTTTTAGAAAAGGTATCTATAGAATACACCCAAGGGACATGTCTCTTAGAAGTTTCTAGGTATTTGTACCATATTTTCGCTAGGCATGCAGAATTTGCTGTATTAGGTAGAATAAGAGGTCTACCAGAATGCTGTTTAAAACTGCACATTTAGTAAGATATAATAGCATTTTGTTTTATATTGACCCTTTGGTTACCTGCTAGTTAGTCTAATTCTACTTCAATCTTTTGTGGAACAAGGTGGAGTAACAACGACAAAAACGACACAAGCAGAAAGACACGACTCCTCTGCACCGCTCAAAGCACCATCTCCATGAGAATCACCTGCAAGATGCTTACGAAAAACACATCTTCTTAGGTCCCACACTCCACTTACTGAATCAATCTCTGACACTGGGTCTAGGAATCTGCAGTTTAAACAAGCTCTCCAGGATATGCTTATGCATACTAAAGCTTGAGAGCCTCTAGAGACTAATGAAATATCTGCGGATCCCTAGAGAACAGAATATGCCACTTGTAGGAAGCAAAAATTAAAATGTAATGGTTTCCCATCCTCATTTTTCTTGCAAACTGGACAAACCCTCAGATAGTGTTACTCCATAAGCTTCAAAAGAGAAGTGCACACACACTTTCCAGTGATGGCTAAGATGAAGTGGGAGGCCAGAAACAAAGGACGACATCAGCCGGCTTCTCCTCATGCTGTCTGGCAGTAGTAATTTGGGAAGGGAAGAGTGGGAATCAGGGAAACTGAGAATACCTGTTGTTATTACACTCACCTTAATTTCCCTCAGGTAGATTTTAAACCTGTCATATTATTATTGTAACAAAGATTGCACAAACAATCCCAAGGGCTACAAGTGGCCTACAGAGTTAGATGGTGAACAAATCTAGAGTAAAGTTTGAAGACTGAGTGTATTAAAACTTAATCCAATAAGGCCTTCATTTTGAGGTAATTAAGAAGTGACTGACAGCTCTGGAGGAGTCTTTTTCTTCCTTCAACCAAAAGGGACCCAGTTTCACAAAGGGTGTAAGATTGCTCTAAGGCAAAATGAATCATCATGGCAGAGTGCCACTCAGTGGGTTTGGCTGAACCAGTATTACATCTTTTTTTTTTTACTCATTCAGAGAGAAGATCAGAATGTTGTTGATCAACATTCAAAATACTGGAGATGTACTTCAGAATGAATTTCCAGTTTCCTCTTCATCCCTCCTTGCTGAGTCCAGTGAGGATGATGAAATGACTAATTCTTGAGAGGATTTAGAAACACTGCCAAGGACCATGGTAGAATAACATGTATGTTACATATTCTCTATTTAGAAACTGGTCTGTGGGCTTAAAATATATAAAAATAAAGAAAATCAAGGCTGAAAATATAGAAGTAGCCCTACTTTCTGTAAGTCATTGACAGAATAAAAAAGGGACAAGTATGTCTAGATCCAATACTTGGGTTCAACTAATGATCTGATTATTTGGTACGCTGTGAAGAGATGGTGCCCCTGAAAGAGACTAGATTTTCAGTTTACTCTACCAGATGAACTGAAAGATTTTTGTGAGAATAGTGCTTCAAATCAGCACCATACTCCAGAAACTTGAGTCAAAAATAAAGTAGAAGAGGCAGAGTCAAAAACAAAAAAAAGGGAGGAGATTATCTTCAAATTAAATAAGTAAATAAATAAAATGAAAAGGCTGTCTACCTGGGGTTGGGAATCACAACTCAGAAAAAGGAGGTGACTGGAAATACTAAAACTTAAATTTGCACACCCAGCTCCTCTCCTGAGCTTTACTCTTAAGTCAGGGTAATGGCAGGAAAACTCAAAGTCTCACAGCTTGTTTGGAAAAAGAAAACAAACCACCATCAATACTCCGTATTCTTTATTCCATTCCCCTATGTTTTAAGTGAGCTTTGTCAGATATGTTGTTATTAAGACAGAGGGGCCCACTTAAATACTAACAGAACGACTTAATGGAAAAAAATAGCTCATCTAGGATAAAAGTTTGAACAGGGTTTTTAAAGGTTTTGTTTTTTTTTGGTTTTTAAGGTATGCTCGACTTTCTGGAATAACAAAACCAAACCAAACACAGAAGGAAAACAGTCCCCAGCAGCCCCCACACACAACTCCACTGGCATTATCTTCATCGCCATCTCCTAACACAATTGCACCTTTTGTCATTTCTGGTGGAGGTACAGCTGCTGAAGAAGCCAAGACTTAGTGAAGAAAGCTAAGACATGGAAAGGAGGAAGAAAATGCTTCCTTTGTTAATGAAAATCCATTTCCATTTAAAAGTTTCAACATACTATAGAATAGTGAATGCACTTTTGTGAGCAAAGGCAAAACACACAATGAAGAAAAGCTGCCTGTTAATTAAATAAACAGTCATTTGAAGGCATCCCAAACCTTCCTCTTTTTCTTGAAAAAAAGTGGAGGAGGGAAAGAGTGTGGACTTTTACTACACTTGAATGAAGATGTGTCTATAAAAGGTATAACGTAACACATAGGGCTCCTAGAGTGATACAGATCCATTTAATTACAACAGTAAGAAATCATAAGTTTAGTATGTTTTTAAAAGACCATGAAGCTATAAATAAATTGCTCCAGCATGCATTAAAAACCGAGTGCTTGGGAAAGTGTTTTATTGAATTTCACAAATATTCCAGTGAGTTTATTTTCCTTCATGAAGTAATGCTTTAAGACAGGTAAGGACAAGCTAGAGTTTCTGTTACACAACAGCAGGCTCCTGTGATAAACCTGATTACAATACCCTGTCAGAGGCAAACTTCCTGCTCAGCTATTTGAAAAAAAAAAAGAGTGCAGGGCCTCGCCCTTACTTATTCTTATTGTTGTTTTGAAGCAAAGATTCAGCTGAGAAAAAGCTAATGCTCCATGCACCTGTTAATCCAAACTCACAACAAGACTTTCTATAACGAAGGAACATTAATAAGGAATAAAACTATCAGAAGCAATAACAAAGCACTGTAATTATTTGTGGAGGAGGGATAAAAATGAATTCCACATGTATTATGACTCAGAAAATAGCTCACCTAGCATTCTTAGTCTGCTAGAATTATCTTAATGATTGTAAATCTTCCATGTAGTAACAAAAAATACTTTTTTATGTTCAAAGTCTAGTCTTCTGGAAGTTTGTGGTGAACACATCACTTTACATGAAATACAGCTTTGATCCTGAGGATGAGACCTCTTTAGAAACATGTTGTCAACTTGCACAGACAAATACAAACCTTATGAACAAATGCAAATTATGAACTGATGACCAATGAGGACTCACCAGCTGAAGTGGAGACAGTAATTTGTTTCGGCCCCAGAATCAGAGCTGGGAAAAACCTATTGGAGTCCTTCTTAAAATTTGTCTGTTCTCCAGATACTCTGTTGTTGCATAGCTACATTGCAATTTCATATATCTGTAGTAAAGGAGATTAAAAGATGGTATCCAGAAGAGTAGATAATCCCCAAGTAATTTCTGTTTGATTTTGGAAGGGTCATGTGATTATTTTTGCAGCAGATTTACTTTTGTCATTATTCAGTTTTGTTCAGGCTAGTGTAAAACCAAATCCCCATTCTCTCTTCCTGCAAAGTAAGGTGAGAGAAGCCCCCGGCTGAGCACACTGAGTATTGGGGTATACTGGCCCAGGATCAAACTAAATCACAGGTAATCCACATAAAATCACTGGTTTTGCTTATGAGGTATGATTCTCAAAGAAATATAAAAGTAGCCTCACAGATACATTTTCTAATCTGAACAGTTCACTATTGGTTTAAGTATATTGGTTAAGAATACAAACAAGCTGATAAGATTATTTCACACACTGGTCTTCATATGAGTGATACTGACACACTCATAACTCTTATTATTTTTAAATGTCCTTGCGAATAAGCAAAAGTTGTATCCCTTATATATTTACCATTAAAATTTAATAGACTGCTTTTTTCTTTTAACCAAACACCAATATTTAATGGCATTCTGACATATTATGTAATAAATATATCAGAAACAGTCTGGAAATTTCCTACTTGTGTAGAAAAGACCAATTGGAAATCTGATTTCAACAAATCAGTTTCAAATCTTCCAAAAATAAAGTGTTTAAACCTATTCTGTTTTATATACATTTCAAATCATTTAATCAATAAACAGACTGAGTCCTTACCATGCATACAGAATCATATTAGGTCCTATAGGTAATAAAATAGTAGTAAATATGGTCCCTACTCTCAAAGAGTTTACACCTTTTAGCTGGGGATGAAAAACACAAACCCATGCATCACATACTGCCTTTTACTCCTTTCTTTTAGAAATTCAACTTAGACATCTTCTAGCTGCCTTTAAAATTTTGAAAAATTCAAAAGAATACATATAACATATTTGTAAGCTATGAAGCAAAACAAAATGAATACCCATCAATCACCACCTGACTTAAGAAGTGGGACATTACCAATATCATCATATCTACCAGCGTACTCCCATATCCCATTCCTCTGTCTTCCCATTTAGAGGAAACTAGTATCCTGAATTTTGCTCATCATCAACTTGCTTTTTAAAAAAAATGGTATCACACTATAATATGTAGTTTTCTAAGTCTTGCCTTTTACACTCAATATAATGTTTCTCAGATTCATTCATGTTGCTTGTAGCTGCAGTTCATTAACTTTCATAGTTGTTTAATATACCCTTATATGAATATATCACATTTTTATACATTTTCCTGTTGATAGACATTTAGATTATTTCTAGCTTTGTTTGTTTTGTGTTTTCATTGCCTAGCTGCCTTCTTTAGTCTTCTCCCCAAACACAAAACCCTATCAAGTGAGAACTAGTTAAGTAAATTGTGGCATATAGATATGCAATTCTAAAAAGAAAAAAAATCGATAACTAAATTGTAATTATGTAAGAGAGTATCCCTATTCTTAGGAAATATATACTATTTATGAATAATGTGTCATGATGGATGTAACTTACTCTCAATAATTCAGAAACAGAATCATATAGATACATAGATAGAGGGAAAATGGTCCACATGATAAAACAAATGGGATAAAATGTTAATAGCTGAATCTGGGTAAAGGCTATACAGGTAATCTTTGTATTTTTTATCTTTAGTTTTGCAACTTTACTATAAATCTGAAATTATTTCAAAAGAAAGTTTTTTTTAAAAAAAGCTCTCCAAGATATGCGTGAAAAAAGCAAAGTGCAATAGTTGCTACCAAGACATAATCTCACATTATTTATTATGCTTATATTTTCTACCAAAATCTCTATAAGCAATCTGTTTTGCCCTGTCCCTTCACTTAAGATTAATTTAAAATAACAAAAGATAACAAGTGTTGGTGAAGATGGGGAGAAAAGGGAACTCCTGTATGATATTGGTTGGAATGTAAATTAATATAGCCATTATGGAAACAGAATGGAAGTTCTTCAAAAAACTAAAATAGAACTATCATATGATCCAGGGATCCCACTTTTGGGTATATATCCAAAGGAACTGAAATCAATACGATATCCACCTGCACTACTATGTTCATTGCAGCATTATTCTAAATAGCCAAGATGTGGAATCAACCTAAGTGTCAATCAATGGATGAATGGATAAAGAAAATGTGGTATATGCACACAATAAAAAACTATATCACCTTTAAAAAGATGGAAATTCTGTCATTTGCGACAATGTGGATTAACCTGGAGGACATAATGCTAAGTGAAATAAGCAAGACAAAGAATGACAAATACTGTACATTCTCACTTATATGTAGGATCTAAAAAAGTTGAACTCATAGAAGTAGAGAGGAGAATGATTACCAGAGGCTGACTATAGGCAATAGTCAATAATAATGTATAGTCACGTGTTGCTTAACAACAGGGATACATTCTGAGAAATGCATCATAAGGCAATTTCATAGGGTGAACATCACAGAGTGTATATATACAAACCTAGATGGTATAAGCCCACTACACACTTAGGCTATACGGTCTATAGACTATTGCTCCAAGGTTACAAACCCGTACAGCATGTTACTGTACTGAATACTGTAGGCAATGGTGACACAATGGTTAAGTATTTGTGTATCTAAACATATTTAAACATAGAAAAGGTATGGTAAAAATACAGTATAAAAGAGAAAAAAAGTTACACCTATATAGGGCCCTTACCACAAATGGAGCTTGCAGGACTTGAAGTTGCTCGGGGTGAGTCAGTGAGTGAGTTGTGAGTCAATGTGAAGGCCTAGGACAATACTGTACACTATTGTAGACTTACACATTGTATATCTGTACAAAAATATATTTTTCTTTATATCCTTATCCTATAAGCTTTTTTCTATTGAAATTGTGTTTTTTTGTTTTTTTTTTTTACTTTTTAAACTTTTTGGTTAAAAACAAAGGCACAAACACACATATTAACCTTGGCCTACACAGGGTTAGGATCATCTATATTACTATCTTCCACTTCCACACCTTGTCACACTGGAAGGTCTTCAGGGACAATAACACGCATGGAGCTGTCATCTGTGATAACAATGCCTTCTTCTGAAATACCTCTTGAAGAACCTTCCTAGAGGCTGTTAACTTTTTTTTTAAGAAGTAGAAAAAGTATATTCTAAAATAATAAGTATATGTAGCAAACACATAAATTAGTAACATAGTCATTTATATTCCTTATCAAGTATTATGTACTGTACATAACTGTACCTGCTATAGTTTTGACTGGCAGTGCAGTAGGTCTGTTTACACCAGCGTCAACACAAATACATGAGTAATGAATGCAGTGTGCTACAAGGCTATGAAGGGTACAACATCACTAGATGACAGGAATTTTTCAGCTCCATTATAATCTTATGGGACCACCGTGGTATATGTGGACAATCCTTGACCAAAATGCTGCTATGCAGCATATGACAGTATTGTATATTTCAAAATAAGAGTAAATCTCAAATATCTCACCATAAAAATATGAGTAATTGAGGTGATGGATATGTTAATCAGCTTGATCAAATCATTCCACATGGTATACACATATATCAAAATATCAGAATGGGACAGGTGTGGTGGCTCATGCCTGTAATCCTAGCACTCTGGGAGGCCAAGGTGGGAGGATCGTTTCGGCTCAGGAGTTCAAGACCAGCCTGAGCAAGAGCGAGACTCCGTCTCTACCAAAAAAAATAGAAAGAAATTAGCTGGACAACTAAAAAAAAAAAAAAAATATATATATATATATATATATAAATTAGTTGGGCATGGTGGTACATGCCTATAGTCCCAGCTACTCGGGAGGCTAAGGCAGGAGGATCACTTGAGCCCAGGAGTTTGAGGTTGCTGTGAGCTAGGCTAATGCCATGGCACTCTAGCCCGGGCAACAGAGTGAGACTCTGTCTCAAAAAAAAAAAAAAATCACAAGGTATCCCCAATATATATACAATTATGATTTGTCAATTGAAAATAATATTAATTTTAAACATAAAGAAATAGTCAACAAAAAGGGTTATTACTAGGGTAGGTATTTTGTGTAAACAAAACCATGACTCTCTAATAACATGGTCCATCTGGGGGGAAAAAATTAAGCAAAGATCAGACTAGTGACAATATTCATGAATAGAGACTACAACCTGAAAAAGAAATCCAAGAATGAATGAGTACTGAGAAGCTTTTAGGCATTCAAGAAAGAACTGTTCAGGTAATATTCATCTAAAAAGCATCTGAATACTGATTCTATTTCTAAATGTCTAAAATTCAGCATTTGAACACTTCTGTTCTGCCTATGAAGGACTAACTACTATGGGAATTGACCTCCTACCATAAACAACAGAGAACTGGAAAAAATCATATGAAAGAACAGTTTAAGGTACTGGACAATAGGAACCATGGAACTGTAATCCCTGAGAGAAGAGAAACAAATGGCCCAGCTTACTTCCTGGAGGCAGTTTCCAAACCGCAATGCAGGCGTGGGAAATGAAACAGAGGCTAGTGGTCTTGCTAAGCTGAGGGGATAGGGACTGGAGGTCCTGGAAGCTGAGGTGGCTATAATTTGCAGGGAGAATACCAGAAAGGATAAAGTTAAACAGAGAGTGCTCCAGAAATCTGCAAAGGGGTCCTCTCAAATCTTTGGTTGAATACCAACATAGGCATGTACGAAGAAAAAAAGTGAGGCCAGGGGTAAAAACTCATTGAAGAGCAGTAGACCAAACAATTTCCAGAGCTCTCAGAAGACAACAGCCAGAGTGCAAAGACTTCAAAATACTAGGGACATTGGAGTAGTCTTTCGAGGGGACATACCTTAGTAGTGGGGCTAAATTAGGGACTAACAAACCAGACATAACAAAGCTTAAAAACAAGCTTTTAAAGGATCAAACTGATCTTCAAGTTACTTAATATATGCCAGAACAAAAATTCAGCACCCAACAATGTAAAACTCACAATGTCTGCATCCAGTCAAAAAGTATCAGGCAAGAAAAGAAGCAGGAAACCAATTAACAGAAACAGACTCAGAAATAACAGACAATGGAATTGGCAGACAAGAGCCTTAAAACAACCATATTAAATATTGTCAATATACTCAAGAATATAAAAGAAAACATGAACATAATGAGAAGAAAAAGGGAAGAAACAAGGCTAAAATAGAAGTTCCAGAAATGAAAAATACAGTAGATGGGTTTAACAACAGATAAGATACTCAAGAAGTAAAGATCAGTGAATTTGAAGACATAACAATAGAAACTATCAAAACAAAACACAGTGAGCAAAAAGACTTAAAAAAGAAAAAAAGGAACAGAAGCCTTAGAAAGCTGTGGGACAGTATTAAGTAGTCTAATATGTAACTAGTATCCCAGAAAAAAGCCATGAAGTTCTACTCAGCCACAAAAAGCAATGGTGATCTAGTACCTTTTGTATTATCCTGGATAGAGCTGGAGCCCATTCTACTTAGCAAAGTATGGCAAGAATGGAAAAACAAGCACCACATGTACTTGCCATCAAATTAGTATTAACTGATTAACATTTATATGCACATTTAGTAGTAACATTCAAAGGGTGTCAGGCAGGTGGGGGGAGGAGGGGATGGGTATATTCACACCTAATGAGTGCAGTGTGCACCATCTCGGGGATGAACACATTTGAAGCTCTGACTCAGGTGAGGCAAAGGCAATATATGTAACCTAAACATTTGTGCCCCTGTAATATGCTGAAATAAAAAATAAATTAATAACAATAAAAAAATAAGCCTAATTATAGAACCACTAACATCCCTCAATAAATAAGAGCTCACAAACTAGATGAAACCTTTGGGAAAGAATCACTGTTTAAGTCTGCCATCTCAAACTAGAATATTTACTATGCGAAAGATACATTTGAAAATAAATTTTAAAAAAATTAAGTGGCACAAGGAGATACAATGCTAAGAGAACAAATGTAAGGATGCTCTTTTAAGTTTTAATATAATCATTATAATTCATGGTTTGTTTTAAATAGCAATGTTACATGTTTCATCAGAAAGTGACTTAAACATGTAACTTAAAACGAGTACTCTAACTCTTGACTGTATTTTTCACCACATTTTGAGTCTGTAATTTCATAATGAATGTCAATGGGGACACACGATTCAATTCTTTAAAGTCAATTTTTGAGGAAAGCACCTATTCTATAAAATCAAGGCCTACATATTCGGACATTCCATTTTCTTCAGGTGTAAAAGTAAAACTCATAAACAAAATGTATTTTATTAGCAACAAATACATAGTATTCATTGACAAAACACAGGCCAAATAATAATTTTAAATTCTTGAAAAACAGAAAGTCACTAAAATTTCAAAAATGGAACTAATTTAGCAAAGGATCTTCATTTAAATCAAACATTCTAGATTATTGTTTATGAAAAGAAGTGTCATTTTCATAGCAGAACTGCATTCTTATCCTATTTTATTATCATCCAAAGATAATTCACATCAATAAAACTCTCTCAAAGTGAATCTATTTAAAAAACAGTTGATAAAATTTTATTGGTAAATAGTGAAAAGGGGATTTGGTTGAGACTTTGAGAAACAAAATTAAAAGGCATACAAATAAGTTTATTTTATCTTATATTGAAGAAAATTTAGGTTATAATTATGCCTATCTACTAAGTTCTCATAGCAAAGAATGAATGAAACACTGATTTGGGGGAGGCATAATTTTTCTAGCAAAACTATATGATAACATATCCTTCCCACTGCCTTTGGTTTTACAGCATAATTCCAAAGAGAATCACTTTACAAAATACCCCAGGGCTCTGTTAGCTTTGTCAGGGACCTCCCTTAACCCTCTGACTTCAGATTTTCCCTTTGGAAACCCCTTATTGTGTCATCCTCATTGATTTTTCTCTTCTTCAACTGTAAATTCTAATTCTGTCAGATCTGTATGTGTGGATAGATTTGTAAGCAGTTCTACATTAATTTCAAAGACAACATATTTCAAGCTGGAACTTGTAAAATGTGCAATTTCACTTTGTATATGTATTTATTAACACTCACAGTATGGAAAGGGATAAACCCCAACATCAACTTGAACATCAGAGGACATTTGAATAGAGGTTAATTTTCTGTAAAACTACCATTAAATATTTTTATTTAAATATAAAGTCAAACCACTATTAAATATTTTTGTGTTATGATGATTTTCTTCTCAAAGCAAACCTTTTAAGAAATATAAAAACTAACAAAAAGGACCTTCCCCACCACGTACTACCAAGTGGTAAATTACTTGGGTAACTTATTTACCTGTAAAAGAACAAACGTGAAATATTTTCTAAGAGAATTAACTGAGAAGTAAAAACATATCTTGGTCTAATGTCTTAAATAATTAAAAATCTTAGGCCGGGCACGGTGGCTCATGCCTGTAATCCTAGCACTCTGGGAGGCCGAGGTGGGCGGATCACTCTAGGTCAGAAGTTCGAAACCAGCCTGAGCAAGAGCGAGACCCCATTGCTACTAAAAATAGAAAGAAATTAATTGGCCAACTAAAAATATATATAGAAAAAATTAGCCGGGCCTGGTGGCACATGCTTGTAGTCCCAGCTACTCGGGAGGCTGAGGCAGGAGGATTGCTGGAGTCCAGGAGTTTGAGGTTGCTGTGAGCTAGGCTGATGCCACGGCACTCTAGCCCGGGCAACAGAGTGAGACTCTGTCTTAAAAAAAAAAAAAAAAAAAAAAAAAAGATCTATAGACATTCGAATGGGCTTTCCCTCTATATGCATAACCAGACAGACCCATCAAAAGAACAACTGACTTCCCTTACCCTCTCTGTTATCTCACTATATTGCAGGAAAGAAAGTCAACAATGCAACCAAGCATGGCCCAAATCATTTTCAACATATTACCTGTCTCTCAGGTTAATTTACAAGTCAATCTGTTTCCCTCATCCATTCATTCTCCCAGGTATCCATTCATCCTCCCTAGCAA
>CAUYPO010139255.1:0-25865 GCA_963574435.1 Cheirogaleus major | reverse complement strand
TGGCTCATGCCTGTAATCCTAGCACTTTGGGAGGCCGACGTGGGAGGATTGCTTGAGCTCAGGAGTTCGAGACCAGCCTGAGCAAGAGCAAGACCCTGTCTCTACTATAAATAGAAAGAAATTAGCCAAACAACTAAAAATAGAAAAAAAAAAATTAGCCAGACATGGTGGCACGTGCCTGTAGTCCCAGCTACTTGGGAGGTTAAGGCAGGAAGATCCCTTGAGCCCAGGAGTTTGAGGTTGCTGTGAGCTAGGCTGACGCCATGGCATGCTAGCCCGGGCAATAGAGTGAGATTCTGTCTCAAAAAAAAAAAAAAAGTACATGAATTTAATCACATAAGAACTCAAAGATAAAAAGATTATGAAAAGGGAGCTATAGGTCTTAGAAAACAAACTGAAGTTAGACAACACCATTATCAAGCAAATGCTGAAAACTGAAATATGATTGAAAAAAGACTTTAATAAAAGAAGGGAGAAAAACAAAGTAATTAAAGCAGATAGAAAGAAGTTAAGAGATACAGAGATTTAAAAAAACCTACTAAACTAATTCATAATATTTCCTCCATATATTAATGCATAATAAGTCTAAACAAAACCAAGTGAAACAGCCACCAGTGCATAGCTCTAAGGAAGGTGTGGGTGATTTTCAGAACAAAAGAGGTTGCATAAGTATTTCACGGCAAGCCTGTGAGGCTCAGTTCTTCCTTAGGTAGGATGAGGCCATGTTCTAGTTACTGGATGATGTTTCAGGAAGTACAGACCCACCATGACTCCTAATGGGGATCCATTCCATACAGCTCTTTGTTCATTTCTGAGCATCATAGGTTCAACCCAGAATGTCAGTCCTGAGGACAGTCAGGAAAACAGGACTAGGAGCACAAAGACTTGACTCTCCCCGACAGTGTCAGTCATTCTATAACCATCAAACTGCTAAGCACCAGAGTTCTCATTGGTAAAATGAAGATATGAATAATTGTATTCAACTGTGTGGTTAGGCACACTTTTAACTGCTTTATGGGCATTAATCCTCAAGACAACTCCCCAAGGCAGTTAATTCTAAAACCACAAATGATACCTATGTAGAGTTATACTTATTAATAAAAAATAAGCGAGCCCTAATTTAAAAAAAAAAACAAAAAACAAGTTTACATAGGTGTGCTAAAGTCATCACATGAAGCCTTCTAATTAATTCAGTGACAACAACACTGAGTAGTTTGTTTAACATGCTCAAAGTGGCAGAATGCAAAACATTAATTCTTAGATGTGATGTCTGTCAGGAATCCAAGAATAATGAAAGCCAATATATTTAGAAATTGAAATGTGGAACAAGCTGCTATATAATTTGGTGGAGGACGAATATGTTATGAGCCAAAAGAGGAGATTTAGCTCCTGTAAACTTTCCAAATTAAAAAAAATATTATTAGGTAGTGTTTATCTTTAAATACTACAGAATAGAACCTTTCAGTTACTATCCTTCCATGACCCCTAAGCTTAGTGCTAATTCTTGAGCATTCCTGATTTCCACCGATGGCCTGCAAGGGTGAGAGGGGAGAAGTACCACACAGTATTCCTCCTGCCCCACCAGCGCCTGGTACATTTCCATGTTTAAGAAAACTAAGTAGAAATATGATGGAGGGGACAGAACTTTGGATCCAGGATTTAGCCTAGAACTCGATATTTTTAGACATGTTACCGGGGGTCAAAAATGCACAATAACTGTGCTACCATCTTTTTTCCTTCTACAATCAGAAACACAGAATTCTAATAATAAGCATTGAAAACTGTATATTCCAGTCTGGGCGTGGTGGCTCATGCATGTAATCCTAGCACTCTAGGAGGCCAAGGCAGGAGGATTGCTTGAGCTCTGGAGTTCGAGACCAGCCTGAGCAAGAGTGAGACCTCATCTCTACTAAAAATAGAAAAATTAAATGGGCGTGGTGATGTGCACCTGTAGTCCCAGCTACTCGGGAGGCTGAGGCAGGAGTATTGCTTGAGCCCAGGAGTCTGAAGTTGCCGTGAGCTAGGCTGATGCCACGGCACTCTAGCCCGGGCAACAGAGTGAGACTCTGTCTCAAAAAAAAAAAAAAAAAAAAGGAAGAAAGAAAACTGCATATTCCAGAAAAACTATCCCAATAAAGAGATAAGAATTTTTATACTGTAACACAATATTAAAAGTGTTTTGCCTGGCATGGTGACCAAGTGTTTTGCCTGGCATGGTGAGTACTTAATAAATATTCAGTGGGCAAGTGAATGTACAAGGGCACTAAGAGAAACGATGTCATTTTCAAAGAGGGAGGGAGGCTTCCGGCTACCACAGTAAGGGTTCCTACCCCATAACTTAGTAACTATCCATTATCATGGAATGTATCTAAGTCTTTTTTAAAAGAACTATATTTTCACTTCTAGGGTAATCAGTTTCCAAAGTTTTGCTCCCTATTGGGTGCTTAAGAAAAAAAAAAAAAGCATTTCCTTTTACTTGAACTAAACTTCTCTCCAGTTTTCAGAACTTTTAGTACACTAATACACATGGGTATCTCAAAGGAGGAGATGGAGTAAGCAATACTTCAAAGTCTTGTTAAAAAAGGGAAACTTTTACAGAATTGAGCCTCTTGTGGAATATCATTCTCTAGAAAGACTCCACAGAATGCTGAACTACTAAAAGCCACGCTTTTATTTATTTATTTTATTTTATATTTTTAGAGACAGGGTCTCCTTGCAGTCACCCAGGCTGCAGTGCAGCGGGTCTGATCATGGCTCGGTGTAACCTTGAACTGATGGGCTCAAGTGGTCCTCCTGCCTCAACCTCCTGAGTAGCTAGGACTACAGGCATGCACCACCACACTCGGCTAATTTTTAAACTTTTTGTAGACACGTGTTGCTCAGGCTGCTCTCAAATTCCTGGCCTCAAGAGATCCTCCTGCCTTGGCCTCCCAAAGTGCTGCCAATCCCCTGGGGAGTGTGGGGGTGCTGAGGGAGACTCAAATCCCTAGATCCAAAAGAACTTCACCTACCCAGGCTCTAAGGAAGCCTTCTAGCTAGGCCCCAGGCCTCCTCCCAAGCTTCCTCAGCTCTTTCTCACCTCCCAACCACAAGCATTCCTGCTTTGTACTCCAAAGAACATTCTGAACTCTTCTTTATCCCCTGAATAAGCCAATCACCCTCCATGCCTCTGCTCTAGATAGAAATACCTCTGCTTAAAATGTTTCCTCTTCCTAGCCAGGTGCAGTGGCTCACGCCTGTAATCCTAACACTCTGGGAGGCCGAGACAGGCGGAACGTTTAAGCAAAGTTTGAGACCAGCCTGAGCAAGAGCAAGACCCTGTCTGTACTAAAAATAGAAAGAAATTAGCTGGACAAAATGTTCCCTCTTCCTGACTTCAATAATTCAAAAAATTCTACTTGCTTTTCAAGGGCACCTCCTCTCTGAACATTTTCCCAGCCTTCCAAAGCCAGAAAACAGCCTTCTCTCTTCTGTTCTTCCACAATATTTTAGCCACACTAGTAGAAGACTCATCCCACTGTATTACAATTAGACGAGATCAGGGATACTAAGGGAGCATTGTTTATTTATTGTTGCAATTCTAGTGCATAGCAAATAGTAGACCATAGATCCTCATTAACACGAAAATCAATTAGTGCATGCGATGCACTCCGTGTGCTGAGAGGCATAGGCAGAATTCTCTTTTGACCAACAGAGTCTCAATCAATCCATTTTAAACTACTGGGAAGAATAACCATCTTTATTTTAGCTGCACTTTCAATTCCGCTGGCTATGAAATTTAAATACAGAAAAAAAAAAAAAACCCAAAACAACACTTTCCCATCATTAATCTCGGACAGCTGGTTCACAGGCTTTAGATTCAAGGTGATTCTGTAATGTTCTATTTCTGTCCAGCTAACCAGCTGCTGAAATTGCATCAGACAATTTCCTCTTCCAGCCCTAGGAGAACAAACATTACTGAGTGCAGGGTGTTAATAATACCTACAAAATCACTGACCATCTGATAAGAAATATAGAAATTGTTTTTCAAAAAACAGCTTGCAGAGAACTACAGCAGGGAACAAAGAGGAGACTGAAACTACATATTCTCATTTAAAAACAGCGTCATAAATCTCAGCCAAAGTAAACAGTTTAATTAACAAAAACAGCAAGCCAAATAGTAGGGCTGACAGTGCAAGCCTGTGATTTGGGCAACAGCACTGACATAGATGTGCTTTAAACTACAGCTATTGTCCTTTCCAAATGTTCTGCAAGAGTCAGTATCTGTCCTTGGGGCTCCGAGAACCCAGGGAAAGTCACTCTTAATCACTCACCCTTGAAAGGCTCTGAGTCTAAAATAATGAGAGTAAAAACAGGAACAAATGAAATCTAACACACTGCATTTCCTTGTAATATTTGGATTTATGCTGAAATTAAAATTTTATTATTTTATTTATTTATTTTTTGCATGGGAGGGGGTATTCCAGTGAGGACCGGTAAACCTGCTAGACAAATTCCAAAAGAGAATGTAACACGCTGAAATAAAAATTTTAGATTATGAAAATAATATATGCTCATAGTAGAAAAAATTCAAATATGTACAAAATAAAAATTAAAAGTCCTCTTCCTAGGTTCACATGAATTGACAAGCACGAACGCTGGGTTACCTGGCATTGAACTGATCACTGCTGAAGGTGGGAGATGGAGGCACAGGAGTTTGCTATACTATTCTGTCTACTGTGGCATATGTTTGACGTTTTCCTTGGTCTTTACTTTCCCAAGGAACCTAATATTAATAGCTGCTTATGTATTCTTGAAGAAATCTTACATGCATGTATACATGTATGGCTATATATATTTATACATATTTTTTCCCATGAAATAGGGTCATAATACACATTTCATGTAGTTTTGCTTCAAGAAGATGCTTAAATTCTCCCAGCCTGATAAGAACAATAGAAACAAGTACAGACAGAAATAGGAAGGAAAGAGTACTGGTTCACGTAAACAGAGCACAGGTGAGTCTGTAGAGCCAGAAGGAACTGGTCTCTGTGAATACACATAACACGCACACACAACACGTCCAAAGCTGCAGCAACCACTTTATAAGGTGGTCATGACAAATGTTCCACGAGCAACAGCTCTGTGAATACGGAACAGAGTCATAAGTTTTATACAGAGCCCTTCCAGGGCTCATGTCAAGTCACTACAAAGCAAAGTCCCATGCAAGCTATGTGTCTTGCCACTGCAATGAATTGAAATGATAAACACACCCAGGAAGAAAGTGTGTTTCATTTTGAGTCTCATGTATCACTTACTATGTTGAAATCAAGATGAAAGATATTAGCAGTTTGAGACAAAGTAACAAATGTAAAATACCATGTTTGCTCATTTCTGCTTGCCAACATAATTTCACAAAGACCCTGACTCTGTGACAACATGCAGCTCTTCGGAAAGATGCTTTGAAGAAAAACTAGGACAAAGCACATGGCTTCCCATGTCTCTTGCCTGAGTCTATTCTCCCTAAAAGATAAATTACCCTAGTCCTTGTCTTTTCCTACACATAAGATAATATTTCATGGAGTTAGTGATTATGGCTCTGTAATCTATAACCAGAAGTACTCTTATACCCAAGCCTTGATATGATTCTGCTTTAATGTAACTTTTGAACAAATTTTATGTGATTTTGCACATATTGAACCTCCATCACCTGTACAAAAGCAGTGGGCTGAAGCCCTGTGCTGGAGCCGTCTGATAGACCTTCTCCAAAGGGCTGCTCCCGGGCTACTGGCCTCAGTCTATAGTCCTCAGTAAGACTTCTGAATAAAACTAACTTTAACTTATAAGTGGGGGTGAAGCAATAGGTATACATGCTCATAGAGTGTGGTATAACAGACTTCAGAGACTCAGAAGGGGAGAGGCTGGGAGGGGAACGAGGGGAAAAAAATTAGCTATTGGGTACAACGGATACCATTTGGGTGACGGGTACACTAAAAGCCCTGACTTCATCACTATGCAGTTAGTTCATCCGTGTGTCAAAAAACCACTCGTACCTCCTAAATATATTGAAATTTAAAAAAAAAAAACTTTAATTTCTTAAAAACTTGACTTTTTTCTTTAGTTGACAGCAGAAATAACAACAGTAATGTGTTACATCTGAATGGAGCCATAATGCACTATCAGAGCTGAGCCTAATAATATCCCTGAGAGTCAGGAAGGTAACGTCATACGAATTTGTTTACAGACCACACCCAGGAGTATTAGGCCTCTAATTGCCATTTTACAGGTGAAGAAACAAGCCCAGAATGGTTCAGGGAATGTGCTGAGGACAGAGTGACTCACAAGACCAGTACTGGTTATTGCATCACTAACCCTTGCTGTGTTGGCAAAGGACTGGGGCCGCACACTCCCTGCTCTGTGGTGGCTGGTTTCGATCGTGGTCCCCTATCCCTGTTGTTTCCTCTGTCATGAGAGGATGCTGCGGCCTGAATCCTTCCTTCCACAAACACAGGGGTTCACTCTTCACTTAGAACAGTAGCTCTCAAACAGGGACATACACTGTGGCCCTCCCTTCATCCTGGTCCCCATGATCAAGCAAACAGCCTCCCTTGGTGTGGCTTGTAAGAAAAATAAATAAATAAATAAGCACACAGCCAATAATTATTGTAATTCAGGTGGCAGTGAGTGGGAGAAAAGAAAAGAAAGTATAGCTTCCAGGTAAAACTAAGGGGCTCTTAACTCCCTGCCACCTCACCCACTATTCATCATTCACTCATAGCAGAGCTGTAGAGTCAGACAGCTGGGTTTCAAATCCAGGTTCCATCCATCATTCGCTGAGTAACTTTGGACAAAGCATTCAACTTCTCAGTGCCTCGATTTTCTCATCTGTAAAATGGGAATGATACGGCATATCTGCTAGGGTTATTGTGAGGATTAAATGAGATACTCTATGTAAAGTGCTTAGCACGCAATAACCTCTCAATAAATATGAAATATTTATGAATATTTATGAAATATTTATGAAATATTTATGAAATATATTTCATTGTCAGAGTTTGCCAGAAGCACCATCAAGAAACCACCAAATACTCATTTCAGTTACTTTTGAAAACAAACGTAGTCCTGAGTCAAGGAACAATTAGGGTGGGCTGGCAACTACTGGAGAGACTTGGCAGTTCTTCTGTGTTGAAGGATTAGAAAGAGAGCCCTGTAGACAGAGTGGTAGGTTGAAGCAGAGAGAAGTCAAAGTGAGATGGGAAAACTGAGACAGAAGTTAGGCAACTTGTTCCTTCCCCCAGCTGAGATTTAAACCTTGACTCCCTCTTGCCTGTTACCAGAATATTTGTTGAGCTCCACTGCGGGAACAGAGGTTTCTGATCTAATGCTTCATCCAGGAGCGGCCCAACGATGAGAGAGCTGGCCTGGATTCTGTTTGCAACAGCCTTGCAAATCTTTTCTGGTAACACCGAGACTGTATTCACTCTTCAGAAAGACACTGTAACCAAACGTTAAGTGTTGGAAACTGGAAACTTTTTCCCTGAAAAGAAAACAGTCTCAGGGCCAATTTTAGACAAAGAAAAAAATATATAGAAGGCTTAAATACAAAAATATTAATTATAATAAATAATGAAAACACAGAAGGCTGGGCCCTGCCTCTTATGGTTTCTAATCCAATAGGTCTTTTTGCAAAGCACCCAGGTGATGCTGATGATGGTGATTAGGGGCCACACTTTGCAAACTGCTGGTTAGAAGGAAACAGAGTCAACATTATGTTAAGGAATAAAAAGAAGAAAATGATGGGAGTAGGGAAGGCAGAGGGAAACATGGGCATCAGGTGAAAGCTGATCAAGCAGATCTACGCTGGGCAGGGTGTGGTCAAGGTGGGACACAGGCTCCCTCACCCTGAATGCTTCTGGGCACTGGAATGCCCTTCTCAAGGAATCAGGAAGCCCTCCCTGGGTCTAAGGGCGACACCTTGCAAAAACCATAAAAAGCTAAAAAGTGAACTAACCTTGGCACGAGTCTTAGGGTGTAATTTTAGGGTCCCTCCTGCCTTTAAATGTATGTCCCTGCTTGCTGCCTGACACTCCTCTTTGAGCAGGAGCTTGGCCTTTCCTTCCAATAAAAAGCATAAGAGATTGCTTCTTGGCCTTTTGGCTAAGATCAAGTGTATTATCTGTTCTTATCAGTTTAAAAAGCATAAGAGACTTTTTTTTTCTTTTTTTTTAAATTTCCAAGGCTGCCCATCTGAAAGAGGCTTTTTAGATAGTTCTTTGAAGTAGTGACATGTTCACGCATATAAAATGCGATCAGTTAATCAGCTACATAATTGATTACATCTGTTCCCATTCTGAGGGGTAAGAAATCTAAATTAGGAAGGCTCAAGATTAACAAGAAGGAGGAGTTTGTCCCACTGTTGGGAAAGGACTCACACAGGTGAAGCTAGGGTGTGCTAAACTGACTTGACAATTGTCCACACCTTGATGGGACAACAGAAGCCAGGTGCTATGCTGTCTCTAGGAGGAGTCAGGGCACCCAAACTGCAGAGTGTGCACTTCTGGTCTAGGTAACATGGCCTGGGGGAGGTCTCCTAACCCAATTAGAACCTCAGCTTCCTGATCTGGAAAATGAGGAAGCTGACTAAAGTTATGTTTGAAATCTTTCAACTCTAGGGACACCCTGGTAAGCCTCGAGAAAGAAAAACCTTTAATCTGAGGAATGCAAGCCTCTTTAAATTATCAGTCCCAGGGAAAGGCATTTAAGATGTAATGGCAGTCACGTCCCACTCCTCCTTGAGCTAAATATTAATAATTATGTCTTGAAGCCACTTGCTATGTGGGCTCTAGACTAACTCCAAGTAGCCTTAAAATGCCATCCACCCTATAGTTCAACAATGTATAAGCCAATCACTAACCAATGTTACTTCTATAAACTAATGAGAATACCTGACAAGAACTTTTGTAATCAGCCCTTCTCCAAAGTCTTTAAAAACTTGAGCCTCTCTTTTGTTCTCTGGAGTGCTCCCTAAGGCATCTGTCTTTAAACAATATTCTGATCTTTTTTGATTATTTTCGGTTGACAGCCTCCAGGGTAAATCCTCACTCCCAAGATCAAAATAGAACAGACCATTTTGGGCACATTTTGTACTGAAAAGATCTACCACAAACCACAAGGCCAGGGAGCACAAAACAGCAAATTTCATTTCCTTTGGGCTTCCAAACAAGGATGAACATATTAAAGTGAATCTTGTGCTAAGCATGCTGTACAAACACCATCTAGGGTTACGGTCATCTATTTTCAGCTCACAGGACAGATGCTGAAGCTGCCAAAGTGCCACAGGCTTTGGGTGTTGCATGTCTATAACATGAGCACAAAGTTTCTCTGGGTTTAAAAATATTTCAGGAGTCTTCATAAGTGTTATCAGAGACGTTGGCAGCTACAGTGGAGGCCGCTATCAGTTAAGGGGTTTATAAAAAATTTCTCAGCCAAAATGCATTTATTGATTCCCAACTGCATACTTGGCATAGCTTAAACAACCATTCATGCTGGCCTAGTTTCTGTAGTTCAAGGACCACGTAAAAGAAACAGGTGTGGTTTCTTCCAAATGAAAATGTTGTATTCTATATAAACAGGATGTATGGATGTGTATATACCAGCCAGTATCTCCATAATATATTAAAACTTAATCTAGTCAACATTATTTTCCTCTTCTTCTATTTACTGTTTTAGCCAAACGTGTTGCCTTCATTTCTGCCTCTGTCCCTGTATTTATGTTATTCCCTTTCCAGAATATGTTCTCTCTTTTCCTATCTATCCACCAAATGCTAGCATCCCTCAACTTTCTTCCATAATGTCTTCTCATCTAGCAGATAATGATCTATTTCTCCTGACGTCTCCATGATCTATTTTCTACAATACTCATTTTTACACATATGTTGTTTTATATTACTTTATTTTTATTTGCATTAATTCTCTTTTCAACTATACTACAAATTTGATGAGGAAAAATGATTTCATTCTTCCTTCATAGTTCTTAAATTGTCCAGGACAGGGCTAAAGAAAAAGAACACTCAGTTAGTATAAGGGTTTGGATTTTCATCTTTGTTTAAAGCTAGACAGAAAGAAACCATTGCACAGGACAAGTTGCAAATCTCAGGCCTTTGGTGTGGGCACTTTGGTGGCAGGAGAACACAACTAGTAGGTAAACATAACTAGCAGTACTTCAAAGTGTTTCTGCCATCACCTTTCTATTAATATGAAGGAGCATTTGGCTCACCTGTGTGTCTGTTTGGTTGTGCTGGATAAGTAATGTTAAATAAGCCGGGCGCAGTGGCTCATGCCTGTAATCCTAGCACTCTGGGAGGCCGAGGCGAGCAGATCGCTCAAGGTCAGGAGTTCGAAAGCAGCCTAAGCAAGAGCGAGACTTCGTCTCTACTAAAAATAGAAAGAAATTAATTGGTCGACTAAAAATATATACACAAAATTAGCCAGGCATGGTGGCGCATGCCTGTAGTCCCAGCTACTGGGGAGGCTGAGGCAGAAGGATTGCTTGAGCCCAGGAGTTTGAGGTTGCTGTGAGCTAGGTTGACACCACAGCACTCTAGCCCAGGCAACAGAGTGAGACTCTGTCTCAAAAAAACACAAAGAAATGTTAAATAATTCTCCCTTCAGGAAGAGACATGCTATCCTTCACAGACTGTGTATACAGCAGGGATCTGAGCTTTGGCTCAAGCTCAGTGTGCTGTCAGGATCCAGGCAAGTCTGGACAGGTGTGGCTCAGGCTGGTGGACAAGGTCCTTTCAGGAGTCAAACCACTAGCCAGGAGGGAAATTGGTAGAAGGCCACAGTATGTGGTCAGTCCCAAAGACAAGAAGCCCAAACTGAAGGTGCTTATGTTCATTAAAGTTCTGTGAGACAGTGGGCAGAGGCAACTCTGCTGTGTTGAAAAGGGGACAGAGCACACAAAAAAGGGGGGGGGATACTAAGAGCCTCAGATGCAGTGATAGAAACATATATTAACATAAACACGAGGAGACAAAAATGGTCACAGAACTCTTGAGAATTATCTCCAACCACTCCATAGTAAGCATTTTGGAGGTTAATTATCACTTAGACATATGCAATACATGTATCTCCAAATGTTTAGACCATCTTTTGCACCTGGTGTAGACATCCTATACACTTGGTATGGTGATTTATTTTTAATGACTAACAGAATATAAGTTAAAATGAAGCCTGAATGAAACTCAAAAAACCAAAAAATTCATTTTTCACTTATAACTATGTATAAAACAAAAAGGTTTCTCAGAAGACTACAGGGGGTAAATCCAGATTTTCTATATATTTGAGACATAATGAGGTTCTACATAATAATAAATCCACATTTCATGTGCTTAGCACATTATGACTTACAAATTACTTATAAACACCTCATCTTATTTGATTTTGCAACAACCATATGATGTAGTTAGGCAAGAGAGACAATTAACCGCTGTTTACAGATGAGAACAAGGTTTACTCTGGTGATTGGACTTGGTCACTAATATTTTCCAAGTGGCATAGCCACCTATGGCACCTAGAACTTAAGATATATCACTTACCAAGACTCACACTTGAAAGAGTATATTCAACCTCATTAATAAGAATATTTCTGCATGGTTGCAATTGGTTACACAGTGGTTGTCTCTGTGGTGTTGTTTTGCATGTTCCTATCTTTAATGGCTCCTCCATCATTTTATAGGCACCCCAAAGACTCTGTTTTCTCTATAACTCCCTAGTCTGCTATGGTAGGTGGGCAGGTATTCAAACCCTGCTGATGATTATATTAAAAAATCTGAAAACTTACCAACCTCTCTTTAGAGTCCCAAGAATGCAAGCATGGTTCCAAACACCTGTGGCTACTTATGAAATATAGCACTCATTAAGCCAAAGACAGTATCTTCTAAAGATAGCTAGTAACTAAAGATCTCATCAGCCCTCTGCCACATTCTCCTGACAGCTGTCATTTGAACTGGAGTGGCACTTGGCAATAGCTAAAATGTCACACTCTATTATTAATAATTAGGCTACCAGAGGCAAGGTAGGGAAGCCAAAAGGGGACTCTTTGGAAATCATTAAGATTCTAGAGAGCCTTTGAAAGACTTTTCTCAATTTAACATAATCACACTGCTGCACCTGTCTCCAATATCTTTCCATCCCAGGATTTGTTTTATTGTGTGAGATGTTAGGAAGCAAAACCAACATGACACACTCTCACTCCAGGCACCAAGAAGTAAATGATACTTGTGTTCTGAGAATTAGTGGGCTGTCTGTCATTGTTTTGAAATGAGGCCCTGGCATCTACTTTAGCCTCGGGCTCTGTATCTTGGTGACTCTGATTTACGTCACAGTTACATCTGCTGTGGAAGATTCTAATAAGATGACTGTCTGATTTGTTTCTCCCAGAAACTTAAAATGCCCTGAAAAATCAGTTCCCATTTATCAGACTTGTAACTTTCCCACTGATCACACAGTAAAGGTCAAAGACAAAAAGCTTGATTCAATAGCAACTCAAATTCTCAATATCTTTGTTTTAAGGGGAGACTTGCAGACATGTGGAACCAGCCCAGAATAAGAGGTGTTAAAACTAAAACAATGATGAAACATGAATTTTAATAAAGAGACATATATCAAACCACAGAATAGGAATTTGCATTAGTTTGATTATAGGAAAACAATGGTCTGAAGGTAATCAATATGATTCATTGGTGGACATAAACTATTGAACAAATTAAACACCATGCTATGTTCAGAGAATCATAATACTTATACTTTCTGGATTATTATGGTTATTTCTAAAACTCTTTTCCACAAAAAAGAATAACCTTTCTTCCTCCAGTCTTTCTCCTATTTTCTACCACAATATTTTATTTGCTGCAATGACTTCACCATCCAGTTCCTTAAATCTTAGCCTGACAATATTTAATGTGGCCCAAGAAGGATAGGGAAGCTCTCACCCAAACCAAACTCAGCCAGTGAAACTTTCCACGATGAATCATGACCAATGCATAAAATCCAGGCATTATATTGGATGTACAATGAGTTCCGTATATGTGCTTTTGGTGTGAATATCATGACCTGAGAATAAATTCCACTTGTTTGTGTAACACATGATTATATTTGAGTTCTATATTGTAGTAAATCTGTTGAGCTTTTACTTAAATTAATATTACATTTATTTTTCATTTCTTGAATATACAAGATAAGGTCAAAAGTGCACATTAGGAGTAAGACTCAAATGTACCATCCAGGAACTCCTCCCACTCTTCACTGAGCACCAGAGTTCCCAGCAGAGGAGAACAGGTATACCACAAAGCTATCTGTCTTAATCTGAGAATAGAAAATTCAGATGAGAAGGAACCAGCATACAAACTTTGGCAACATGAAAAAACAGGCTGTTTTGACACCCTCAAAGAATCATAATAGTTCTCCAGCAAAGGACTCTAACTAAAAGAAAATTGTTGATATGTCAGATATGGAATTCAGAGTATGGATCAAAAGTAAGATCAATGGGATTGATGAAAAAGTTGAAAACAAACACAAAGAAACAAAAATAATAACAATAATAATTCAGGACATGAACGAAAAATTCACTAAAGAGATAATATACAGAAAAATGTAACACAACTTCTAGAAGGGAAAGAGTCATTTAGGGAATTTCAAAATACAGCAGAAAGTTTTAATAACAGACTAGATCAAGCAGAAGAAAGAATTTTAGAGCTTAAAGACAAGGCTTTCAAATTAACCCAGTCAGTCAAAAATGTAGAAAAAAGAAGAATGAACAATCTCTACAAGAAATATGGGACTATGTAAAGTGAATGAATATGAGAATCATAGGTATCCCTGAGGGAGAAAAAGAAACAGCAAAAAGATCGAAAACCTATTTGAGGATTAATTGAAGAAAAATTCTGTGGTATTCCTAGGGATTTGGACATGCAGATACAGGTCATAGAATACGTGGAAGATTCATGGCAAATAGGACATCACCAAGGCACAAAGTTATCAATCTTTGTCACAGTGAAGTCAAAGTCACAGTGAAGGAGAAACTCCTGCAAGCTGTGAGACCAAAAGCATCAAATAACTTAGGAAAACCATTAGGCTAACAACAAACTTCTCTCAGAAGAAATTTTATAAGCCAGAAAGGATTGGGGTCCCATTATTAGTCTTCTTAAACAGAATAAATGCCAGCCAAGAATTTTGTATCCTGCAAAACTAAGTTTCATATTTGAAGAAGAAATAAAGTCTCTCCCAGACAAGAAAATACTGAGATAATTGTTAACACTAGACCTGCCCTACAAGATATACTTAAAAGAGTGCTATACATGGAACAAAACAATCAATACCCACCAGCGTAAAACCACCGAAAAGTTAAAATTCACAGCTCTTATAAAACAGTAACACAAGGGAGAAAACAAAGCAACCTGATAACAATCAACATGATTAACAGAACAGTATCTCACATATCAACACTAACATTGAATGTAAGCAATCTTAATTAGTCCATTAAAAATACATAGATGGGCTGAATAGATTTAAAAAAAAAAAACACAACCCAAATATATGCTGTCCCTAAGAAACCCATTTATCTTGCAAAGATTCACATACACTCAAGGTAAAGGAGTGGGAAAAATATTCTACACAAAGAAACTAAAAGCAAGCAGAAGTAGCTATTCTCGTATTAGATAAAATAGACTTTAAATCAATAATAGTAAAAAAAAGACAAAGAAGGTCATTACATAATGATAAAGGGAGCAATTCAACAAAAAGATATAAAATCCCAAATACCTATACACCTAACACAGTAGCTCTCAGATTCATAAAACTAATTCTACTAGATCTAAGCAAGGAAATAAACAGCAACATTATAACACCTGGGGACTTCAACATTCCACTAACAGAACTGGGCAGATGATTGATGCAGAAAATCAACAAAGTAACATTGGACTTAAATGGGATTCTAGAACAAATGGACCTAATAGATATTTACAGAACATTTTACCAAAAAACTGCAAAATACATATTTGTCTCATTAATACAAAGGACATTTTCCAAGATAGATCATGTTAGGCCACAAAATGTTATCTTCACAAAATCAGAAAAATCAAAATCATACCATATATCTTCTCAGACCACAGTGGAATAAAACTATTAATTCCAAGAGGAACACTCAAAACTACATAAATACATGGAAATTAAACAATCTGCTGCTAAATGATCCTTGAGTTAATGAAATCAAAATGGAAATCAAGAGATTTTTCAAATTGAGTGACAAAGACAACACAAGCTTTCAATATGAGATACAGAGAAAGCAGTGCTGAGAGGGTAGTTTATAGCCTTAAATTCCTATATCAAAAAGACAGAAAGATCACAAATTAACAACCTAATATCATACCTTAACAAACTAGAAAAGGAAAAACAAACGCAATGCTAGTAGAGGAAAAGAAATAACAAAGATCAAAGCAAAACTCAATGAAATGGAAATGAAACAAACAATACAAAGGATCAATGAGAAAAAAAGTTGATTCTATGAAGATATACAAAATCGATAGACCACTAGCTAGATTAACCAAAAATAGAAGAGAAAGTACTCAAATAAGCTCAATCAGAAACTAAAAAGTAAAAATTACAAATGATAACACAGAAATACAAAATATAATCCATGACTACTAAGAAAACCTCTATGAACACAAACTAGAAAATCTAGAGGAAATGGATAAATTTTTGGAAACACACCATACAACCTCCAAAGTTTGAATCAGGAAGAAATAGAAATCCTAAACAGACCAATAACAAGTGGCAAGATTGAAACGGTAGTAAAAAAATCTCCCAACAATAAAAAGCCCTGGATCAGACCAAATCATAGCTGAATTCTACCAGTTCTACCAAGAAAAACTGACACTTATTCTGCTGAAACTGTTCCATAATATTGAGGAGGGGATAATCCTCCTTAACTCATTCTACAAAGCCAGTATCACCCTGATACCAAAGCCAGGAAAGGACATAATACAAAAGGAAAATTACAAACCAATATCCCTTATAAACATAGAAGCAAAAATCCTCAACAAAATACTAGCAAACAGAATCCAACAGCACATTGAAGATAATTCACCATGATCAAGTGGGTGCAAGAATGGTTCAATATATGCAAATCAATAACTATGACTTACCATATAAGCAGAATTAAAAATCATATGATCATCTCAATAGATGCACAAAAGCATTTGATAAAATCCATCACACCTTTGGGATAAAAACCCTTGACAAGCTAGGCATAGAAGGAACATACCTCAAAATTATCAAAGCCATATATGACATATTCACAGTCAATATCATACTAAATAGAGTAAAATTTAAGGCATTCCCCCTAAGAACCAGATAAGGATGCCCACTCTCACCACTTCTATTTAACACAGTGCTGGAAGACCTAGTCAGAGCAATCAGGCAATAGAAAGAAATAAAGGGCATCCAAATTGGGAAAAACCAGGTCAATCTATCCCTGTTTGCCTGGGATATGATTTTATATCTAGAAAACCCTAAAGACTCTACCAAAAGACTCCTAGAACTGATAAATTCAGTAAGTCTCAGGTAACAAAACTAATGTACACAAATCAGCAGCATTTCTATATACTAATAAGAGTCAAGATGAGAGTCAAATCAAGAACTCAATACCATTTACAATAGCTGCAAAGAAGTCCGGGCGTGGTGGCTCATGCCTGTAATCCTAGCACTCTGGGAGGCTGAAGAGGGAAGATCACTTGAGCTCAGGAATTCAAGACCATCCTAAGTAAGAGCAAGACCCTATCTCTAACAAAAATAGAAAAAATTAGCTGGGTGTGGAGGCACATGACTGTAGTCATAGCTACTCAGGAGGTTGAGACAGGAGGACCACTTGAGTCCAGGAGTTTGAGGTTGTGGTGAGCTGTGATGAATCCACTGCACTCCACTCAGGGAAACAGAGTGAGACTCTTCCTCAAAAAAGCAAAAATAAAAATATCTGCATAGAAAATAAAATACCTGGGAATATACTTAACCAAGGGGTGTAAGATCCCTACAAGGAGAACTACAAAACACTGATGAAAGAAATCATAGATGACACAAACAAATGGAAAACCATCCCATGTTTATGGATTGGAAGAATCAATATTGTTAAAATGTCCATACTACCCGAAGTGATTTACAGATTCAATGAAATTCCCATCAAAATACCAATATCATTTTCCATAGATCTAGAAAAAATAATCCTAAATTTCATATGGAACCATAACAGAGCCTGAAATGACAAAGCAATTCTAAGCAAAAAGAACAAATCTGGAGACATCACATTACCTGATTTCAAAGTATACAAGGCTATAGTAACCAAGACAGCATAGTACTAGTGTAAAGATAGACACATAGACCAATGGAACAGAAATAGAGAACCCAGAAATAAAGCCATATAGTTATAACCAACTGATTTTTTGACAAAGCAGACAAAAACACACACTGGGAAAAGAATGCCCTATTCAATAAATCATGCTGGGAAAATGGGATAGCCACATGCAGAAGAATGAAACTGAATCTGTATCTCTCACCATATACAAAAATTAACTCAAGATGGATTAAAGACTTAAGTGTAAGACCTGAAACCATAATAATTCCAAAAGAAAATATAGGAAAAACTCTTGTGGACATTGGCCTAGGCAAAGAATTTACAACTAAGACCCCAAAAGCAAATATAGCACAATAACAACAACAACAACAACAAAATAGGACTTAATTAAACTAAAAGGTTTCTTTCTGCACAGCAAAGGAAATAATTAACAGAGTAAACAGGCAACAGAATGGCAGAAAATATTTGCAAATTATTCCTCTGACAAAGGACTAATCTCCACAAAGAACTCAAACAAATCAGCAAGAAAACAACATATAATCCCATCAAAAAGTGGGAAAAGACACGAACAGATTTTTTTCAAAAGAAGATAGACAAATGGTGAAGAAAAATATATGTGAAAAAATGCTCAACACAACTAATTACCAGAGAAATGCAAATTAAAGCCACAATGTGATACCACCTTACCCCGTCATGATGGCCATTATAAAAAAATCAAAAAACAACAGATGTTGGGGTGGATGCAGTAAAAAGGAAATGTTTATACACTATTGGTGGGAAAGTAAACGACTACAACTTCTATGCAAAACAGGATGGAGAGTCCTCAAAGAACTAAAAGTAGACCTACCATTCTATCCAGCAATCTCACTACCAGGGATCTACCCAAAGGAAAAGAAGTCTTTTTATTAAAAAGACACTTGCACCTGACTGTTTATCACAGGACAATTCACAATTGCAAAGGTATGGAATCGATCTAAGTGCCCATCAATTCACAAGTGGATAAAGAAAACGTAGTGTGTATGTGTGTGTGTGTGTGTGTATATATATATATGCCATGGAGTACTACTCAGCCTTTAAAAGGAATGAAATAATGTCTTTTGCGGCAACTTGGATGGAACAGAAAACCATTATCCTAAGTGAAATATCTTAGGATTGGAAAAAAAAAAATCACATGTTCTCACTTATAAGTGTAAGCTAAACAAGGGGTATATATGGTCACAAAGTAGTGTAATGGACAATTGAAAACTAAGAAAGGAGGAGGAGGGGGAGAGGGATAAAAATCTTACCTACCGGTGCAATGTACACTATTCTGGTGACAGGTACACTGAAAGCCCTAACTTCAGCTTTATACAATTCATCCATGTAACAAAAAACACTTGTACCCCCTAAACCTATTGTAATTTAAAAGAAAAAACAAAAGGAAACCAAGGAAGATAAAATTTCAACTAGCAGATTTGACCAATAGGACCAATGTTAAAATGGATTCAAGTAGATGGATAAATAAAAATAGAGCTATTACAAAGTCAAAAAACAAAACCACAAAAACTACCTGGGCTCAAGTGATCCTCCCACCTCAGCCTCACAAGTAGCTGGTACTACAGGCACATGTCACCACAACTGGCTAATTTTTCTTTCTTTTTTTTTTTGAGATGAGGTCTCTCTATGTTGCCCGGGTTGGTCTCGAACTCCTGGCTTCAAGAGATCTTCCCACCTCAGTCTCCGAAAGAGCTAGGATTACAGGCATGAGCCCACCATGCCCAGTTTCAAATGTCTAATTTCTGTGAATGATTCCTTGGGTATTCCAGCCACTTAGGCAAAAAGTCTTGGACTAACAGCTCCTTAATGACAGAAATCGGGTCTTAGTCCTTTTTTTGTATTCCCAGCATGTGCATATAGTGTTGATAGGAGCTCAGTAAATGTTTCTTATGCTAAAATTTCTTTCATCCTCTATGTTCAATCTGTCTTCAAGTCCTGTTGCTAACATCTTCAAAATATCCCTTTTTTCGCCCTCATTCCAAAACCACTTTTCTAGTCCAGAGCCTCCTCCTTTAATCTCTGGAATTCCACTACTCCTCCACCACATACCTGCTGCCCAACTAACTTCTCCTGCTCAAGCACATTGTATTCCCCTGCTGGGAATTCTGTCCTTCTTCCCCCAACTTCTGTAACACCTACTCATATTTCTTCATGCTCCATCTCCCCAAGAAGCCATTTCCTTCTGTTCCAGGTCACAGGGATTTCTCCTTTTAAAACTGTTGCTTCAATTCTCCATGCTTCTTGGCAATCATGAGAGAGAGGACAAAAAAAAAAAACAAAAAAAAACCTAGTTTTTTTCCACCTCTACTCACATCACACCTCTGTGACGAGACTGATGCTGGGGGGGCAGCACACATCAAGCAATTTTCCAACAGACACAGACACAACTGGGTATCCTATAATTCAATTCAATTCTGACACCATCTACCTAGAGATAGTGTTAGATCTCACAGGTTGAGGGCTCAGTCTCACAGGTGTGCCCCCACTTCAGATGATAATTGCAAGTCCGGGCCTCAAGTATGTCTGACGAATTGGCTACAAACCAGGGTTCCCATGACTCCCTCCTTGAGTTCGATTGGGTTCGATTAATTTGCTAGGAAGAATCCCAGAACTCAGGGAAACACTTATTTACTTTTACTGTTTCTATTATGCAGGATATTACAAGGGATACTGATGAACACCAGATGAAGAGATGGATAGGGCAAGGAATGAGGGGGTGGGGCTTAGAAGCTCCACCCCCTCTCTCTTGGCCCGCCACTCTCCGAGCACCTCCACGTGTTTGGTAACCTGGAAGCTCATCAAATGTCAGTCCAGGAGTTTTTGGGGTTTTTTGAGACAGAGTCTCACTCTGTTGCCTGGGCTAAAGTGCCATGGCACCAGCCTAGCTCACAGCAACCTCAAACTCCTGGGCTCAAGCAATCCTTCTGCCTCAGCCTCCCCAGTAGCTGGGACTACAGGCATATGCCACCATGCCCAGCTAATGTTTTCTATTTTTAGTAGAAACAGGGTCTCACTCTTGCTCAGGCTGTTCTCCAACTCCTCAGCTCAAGCAATCCTCCGGCCTCAGCCTCCCAGAGTGCTAGGATTATAGACGTGAGTCACCATGCCAGCCTAGTTGGGGAGGTTTTATAGAGCGTGGTCTCCAGCCCACCTACAACCCTCACTTCTACTGGAGGTTGGTGGGAGGGGCTGAAAGTTCCAACCCTCTAATCCTCTAATCCAGGGGTCCTCAAACTTTTTTAACAGGGGGCCAGTTCACTGTCCCTCAGACCGTTGGAGAGTGCGCACTGTGGGCCCAGCACCAGTCGGCTGCTAAGCAGGACAGGCGGCAAAAACACCCAGCGAGCAGGATAAATGTCCGGGGCTGGCCGCATGTGGCCCTCGGGCCGTAGTTTGAGGACACATGCTCTAATCTCTAGGTTTTTCAGGTGACCAGCCCCACCCTGAGGCTATCTAGGGGTTCCACCCTAAGTCACCTCATTAGCATAAACTCAGTTGTGATTGTAAGGGTTTTTTTGTGTTTTTTTTTAACATGGACACTCCCATCACTTCCAAAGGTTTTAGCTCTGTGAGGAATGAGGGACAAAGACCAAATATATTTCATATTATACTACAGCAATATTTTGTTCAACTGCTCTCTATTGATTCATGGATGCCTTTTCTTTACCTAAAAAGCCACCTTCCTGAGGGCAGGAATCATGCCCTCTATTTCTTGATATCTTGTTCAATACAAGAAAGACCTCTCAATAAATATTTATAGGCTGATTAAAGATAAATGCTTACGAGCAGGCATATATATAAAAAAAATTATTCCAGGAGGAAAAGATGAAAAAGAATATATCCAGGTTTCTTTGAAATTTGGTAATGAAATCCATGCCCTGTGTATCCCTAAAAAGCCTCAAATTACCTAATCCATAATAAAATGTTAATTGCACTTAATAAAAAAAATGTTCTCATACACTGCCTTAAACCTTGTTCAAATCCATCTATTAACTGGAAGGCAGTGTTACAGACCAGACCCTGTGTTTTATTTGTTGCCATGTAAAAAAGACAGTTCTGTTGCTACAACATCACAGACCCCCGGATTCAAAAGTCAAACAGAAAAATATGCTTTTGATGTTGTTATCATTACCAGTAAGAGCCATGGTGGGAGGAAGAATAGCCCTCATTCTCTCTGCCTGCTTATACAAGGGCTATTTACCCTTTTGATAGGCCTTTCATTTGTGCCAAATGTGTCACAATATCCCTTTTATTAATCACCACAAGCACCATGCAATGTGCAGTAATATTACTGGCTCTCTGTTGAACAATGCAAATGCCCTCAGAAGACACAGAGAAATTATGTGAGGGACTTAACTACCCTAAGATAAACAGTAAGGGTTAGAGCTTGAACTCAAAGCTCTGGTGTCCTGCTTAAAGCCCTGGGAAAACCTATTAAGGCCTTCCTTCAGTAAAGAGTAGGAAACATTCATCACCAGCCCATCATTTCAGGCTTATGGTCCAGCAATACTGAAAATCCACTCGATCCAACAAATATTTATTGGGTGTCTAGTAACGCTGGACACTGTGTGATACACAGGGTATACAGCAGTGAATCTGACAGGCCTGGCTTCCCTCCTAGAGTGACCTATAAAGGAGGGGCCTAGGACCATCCATTGGGATATAGCTAGAGAATATCAGAATATCTATATTTATCTCATCCTTAAAGGCATTTTTAATTTTTTCCTTTTTGTGTATATTTATGATATATATAATATATTAGTACAGTAGTACATGTGTATAACTGTTAAATTAACATGCCCATATTGGGGGAAATCTATGCTCAAAATATTTTTATAGATAGAGATGGGAAAGCAGAAACATTGGAAGGCCAATGGAAGACAGGACTGTTTGCACCTTCCTGAATGTGCCATGCCCTTTCGCATTTCCAGGTCTTTCTACTTGCTGTTGTCTCTGCCTAAGGTGTCTCTCCTTTTCCCACCGTACTCCTAGTCAGAGCCTTCAAACCCAGCGCAGCTGTCACCTGCTTGTGACAGGCAAGTCTTGTTTATGCCTATCCCCCAGGCAGTGTGTCCCTTCCACCCAGAGCACCACTGCACTTTGTATATCCTTGTACTGCAGAAATTATCACGCTGGGTGTAGTTGTCTGTCCACATTTCCATCTCTAGCTGGAGCTGCCTGGAAGCTCTGGCTATGAGCTCCATGAGGGCAGAATTCCAATGGTTTACATCTTGTTCTCAAAGGCTAGTGCTGGGCCTGGCACATAAGAGACTCTCCCAGTTTCTGTGAAAAATGTAGTCACAATTTTTTCTAATTGGACTTGAAGAGAACTGAAGTTTCACACAGCCAATGACACAGAGTGCATTTCACATCCTCCTTTCTCCCCTTGTGGAGGGGCAGAGGTGCTTTGGGGAGTGGGGAAGAATGTCCATGCTCAAGGTGGTAGTCTACAACACCCATTAGGTATAAAAATTACAGTTGGGAGGTCAGAGTGCTACACGTTTTAAATTCACCAGTGAGGGCTGCCCAGTTTCAATCCTGAATTAAAGATGGCGACTAAGCACTGCTGGCAAGAAGAAATTAGAAACGCAGACGTAGGCTATGTTCAGGTGAAACTGTCCTCTGAAGATGCCAGTGGGATGGAGAGGAAAGGAGCCTCATGTCCTGTCTTACTGTGCGTAGGCTACCTCAGGGGCCACTTGGTCTCCAGAAGCAAACAGTCCGGATTCTTCGTAATATTTCATAGTTGACATGAAGAAATGGGGGTGGGGAAAAACCAACACTATCAGTTCTCATCCCTGCTCTGGTACCAAATTAGATGGCCAAGAAAGAGTCATTTAAAGGGGCTGGATTAGATCATCACTAAGCTCCCTCCAGCCTCAAGTTCAACAACTTCACTCTGTTGATGACATGAAGATGGTGTGTTGATCACCCAAGGAGTGATCAACCTTCAGGAAGACCTTCATTCAGGTGTGAGCTAGGGCAACTACTTTAGTTAATTGAACACCTACTATTCTATACATCGGCACTGTGCCAGGCACTGGGCATATAATACAAAACAAGACACACATAGACCCCCATCATGGAGCATACAATTTAGTAAACCTCCCTTTCCTTGTCTCCAAATATAGAAGTTCTTTCATGTCTAAAAACCCTGCAATTTGATGATGCAATGTGAACTCCAAAAGGGAATGGCCCTCAAGATTTCCTCTCCAATTTTGTACATTTAAAAAATTTCACTTGAACACATCAGAACTATAGAACTTAATTTTAGCTGTAAATAATTCTTCATTCAGTTTATTTTAGCTCTTAAGGTCACTAAAAACGACTTCAGTTGCCCTCTTTAGAGCATCAGCATTATAAAGCTGAGCACGGGACTTGGAATCAAAAGATCCTAAATCTCAGCACTGCTTCCAGCACTTAGTAATTGAGTGTCCATGGCCAAGTCACTTGATCTCTCTCTGCGCTCCATTTATTTTGCTACTTCACAAATTTTTATTCCAGGCTACTAGGTACCCATCTTTGTGCTGAACACTGGGGATGTAACAGTGAGGAAGAAAGTATTACAGAACTTCATGTAAAGCTTCTCACCTTTAAATTGGGAATCAAAGTAATCATTCAGGTTCTTTTTAGCTCACAGGGCTACGGATCAATAGACTTGAATATCAATAGAATGATGTACATAAAATCTCTAATATATAAGATGCTGTTTAAATGTTAGCTGATGTTCATAACATGTATCACAAATACTTATCACAATACTGACATCAAAAAAGAAAAACTCTAACTTTGTATAGAATGGGGAGGAGGGAAAACTGTTATAGAAATAAATCTTATTTTTTTCATCTCACCCAGCAAATGTTCTCTATGATTCTACAGACCAAAGGCTAACAGTATGAACTATTCCCATTTTTTCAGAAGGCATTTGAATCATCAACTAACAGTTGCTGTGAATTCATGAAGCTGAAATTATCATATATTTCTAACAGCATCTGTGAGGGTTAAAAATATTAATGTGTTTATATATCTTCTCACCTGCAATTATATAATCAGCTGACTGTAAAGTGGGAGTTTGTGTTTGCACCTAAAAATCTAGCAATTTCAACAGCACACTGAAGTGACAGATTAAAATATAAAAAGACCAAAGAATATTAACTGGCTCATCGTAGAATTGCATTAGGGTCCTTGTCCATGCATATACATAAAACTGCGAACAACCAGATGAAATCAATTAAATAAAAACATCCTCTTTCTTACTCCCAGTGTGAATTCCAAAGCACAGATAAGTTCAATTCCTAAAACCTCAGAGTTTTCCTACTTTCAAAGGAGGAAAGCGGAGAATGAGATTTTAATATTTGGAAACTAAAATTAACTTCACTTTCCACCAGGGACCAATCAACAAGCATTTACTTATTATATTTTCTATTCCTAGAAGAGTGGAGATGTTACAAGAGTTACGAGACTAGAATAACATCCAGCCACCTATATAAAAAAATGCAGGTAGAAGTCAAACGTGTTTATGTATTATAGCTCATATAAATAGGGAGATCATAAGATAATTATTCTATACCAAGCAGAATTAACATTTGTTTACACCTTGCAACAAGCAATAATTTTATATAAATATCTCTGACTCTGTGTTTTTAGCAAAAAAAAAAGTAATACAGATCTATAATTTTTGTCACATAGTATTTATATTTACCCTGTTCCTGGTACTATTTGCTGTGTCAATTATGATTCTTTGACTATAAGAAACAGAAACGAATTCTGGCTAATTTAAGCAAAGAGGGCTTTTACTGAAAGGATATAGAGGCTCTTACAAATTCAAGAAAGGCTGAAAAAACCAAGTTCAGAAAACACAGGAACTCTATGTATACCTCTGCAAATATGCTCGAGTCTCAATAGGGAGGGAAGCATCAGGACTCCTAGAAGGATTTAAAATTAGATACGCATAAAAGGTTTCCAGAGACATCTAAGAACTTCTAGGTGATGATGACTGCAAGATCTTTTTTTTTTTTTAATTTCAGATTATTATGAAGGTACAAACATTTTGGTTACATTTTATGACTTTGCCTCACCCAAGCGAGGATTAGAGGCATGGCCTTCCCCTCTATAATGCTCACCGCGTCCATTAATTGTGAGTTTACTCCCGCCAACCCCCTAATACCTGGAGAATATTACTACTTGAAGTAGGTTAGCAAGTTTCTCTGAGCTATGCAGTGATTCAGGGAGTACCAATTATGGTTGTCTCATAACATATTTGTGATTTAAAAAAAGAAGTCTCTTGGTTGAATCCTTGTGGTTTTCTAGATATAATATCATATCATCAACAAAGAGTAGGAGTTTAATCTTCTCTGCCCCTCTTTGGATGCCCTTAATTTCCCTCCTTGTCTAATTGCTCTAGTAAGAACTTCTAGCACTATGTTGAATAGAAGTGGGGATA
>CAUYPO010139251.1:0-76324 GCA_963574435.1 Cheirogaleus major | reverse complement strand
AGCAAACATATAAAAAATGATCAACATCTCTAATCATTAGAGAAATGCAAATCAAAACCACAATGAGATATCACCTAACCCTGGTGAGATTGGCCTCTATCAAAAAATCCCAAAACAACAAATGCTGGTGAGGATGTGGAGAGACAGGAACACTCTTACACTCTTGGTGGGACTGCAAATTAGTGCGACCTCTGTGGAAAAGAATTTGGAGATACCTCAAAGACCTAAAAATAGAAATACCATTTGATCCAGCAATAGGAGTATTAGGCATTTACCCAAAAGAGTAAAAGACATTCTATAATAAAGACATCTGCACCCGAATGTTTACGTCAGTACAATTCACTACAGCAAGGATGTGAAAACAACCCAAGTGCCCATCAATTCATGACTAGATTATTAAAATTTGGTATATGTATACAATGGAATATTACTCAATTCTAAGAAACGACAGTGATCTACTATCTCTTATATTTTCCTGGATTGAGCTTGAGCCCATTATGCAAAGTGAGGCAACACAAGATTGGAAGAATAGGTTTCACTTGTACTCGCCATCAAATTGGCACTGACTGATTAACACTATGGTGCTCCCATGGTAGTAATATTCTCCAGGGATAAGAGGTTGGGGGGGTGGGAAACTCACAACTAAAGGACACGGTGAGCCACTGTAGAGGAGAAGGGCATGCCTCTAATCCCTGCTTGGGAGAGGCAAAGATATAAAATGTAACCAAAATGTTTGTAACCTCATAATACCCTCAAATAAAGAAAAAGAAGTAAATTGCATAAGTCCTAAAAATTCTATTAAATTATTACTTTTGAAAAGCAACTCAAAAGATTTGAAGAAAATCTTTATAATCTATATGTTTATTAAACACAATTATTTTATGAACTATTTTTGACTTACTTATATTTTCCAATTATCTTGGATTACAGAGTTATACTAAAAGGACCAAAATTCATAAAATTTCTATTTCAATAACTCCTCAAGAAATAATTATTGTATCCTTTCATTCATTTTCCTGTTCATAACTTGTATAATACCATGTATAACATATATCTATATTTTAATGGAATCAAATCATATCTAAAGTAATGGATGACCACTTGTCTATGATGTCTCTCCATATGCCACATGTTTTCCTCATCAGTGGCACTGGTTATCATGAAGTTCTACTCAATTTCTCCAATGTAGAGTAGATAATTGATGAATATAAGTTAATCTGTGATCTTCACAGATAAAATTCTCTGTTATTAAAAACTTCTATTAACCTACTTTGGTCGATTTACTTTAAGACTGTAAAGGGTATATTCCCGCTTTTTAAATATTGGTAGAATTTAAGAGCTCTTACCCATTTATTGGAAACGCTTTTCTTCAAACTTCTTGAAGCCGAAGCTGTGAGTTGTTAAATATCTGTGGAAAGTTTTACCCTGGAATATATTGCTGCTTATATCTTTATTTTTCCACATTATTATCTACCATGCACTTGAATTTCTTTTCACTATTTCCCAAAGTTTGTTTTATAGAACTTTGATTTCAAATGTTTTAGTGTTACAAAGAAAAAATAAGTAAAAACTATTCTGTGAAATAATAAATTGAAAAATAGTAATATATACTAAGTTGAATAATCATATAATAATTTGTCAATATTTGATCAGGGTAAAATTGATAAGATCTGTGTTCTATGGAACAAATAGTGGGAGGTGCTCTTATGTCTTTCTAAATGTACCAAATAAAATTCATACTGTAGTCTAGTTTCTGCTAAAAGGTATTTTGTAATATGGAATATTCTCACATTTACTTTCAAAGGTGCATAATAATTCTTTATAGGTAGAGCATATGGTAACATATAATGGAATATCTTACCATTTTAGGAATCATAGAAATAATGTAGTTCAAGCATGTAGTGGAATATATATATGTGTGTATATATATATAATGTGATTATTATATAATACAAATTATAATTAGCATATATTATATATTATATGTAATGGTTATATAAATGTCTGGGATGATCTCAATGAATAATTTCAGCATATATCTGTTAGACAATTCAATTATCAGTAACAAACATAAAATAAGTAAGAATATAGTCTTCAAAATCAGTTGAAACAAAAGGTACTTATTATGCCATATTGATTGTTGATGTGTATGACTAATTAATACATTATAGGAATAAAATGTTCCCCTCTAGCAAATTTGTTGTTAAGAAATAATTTTTACATTTTAATTCAGAAATATAAATATTTAGCTATTAACACTATTACAATTAAGTAACATTTATTGAGTGATTTCTATGGGCCAGTCACAGTTACTTTACATGGATTTTTCTCACCTTAAAAAATTATATGCAAAGTTGTAATGACCAAGAATTTAACAAAGTACTGACCTTATTTAATTATTTAAATCCCAGTATAAATAATTGTAAATTGTATTTTACAACTGTAAACTATATACATTTTTTACATTTGAATATTAAATTTTATTGGTAAAGATAGAGCATGCAGTCCATTATACTGGATGCTGATGTCCTTTATAGTTATGGTTCCCAAAAGACATATGGTTCTCCCAAAATATAATCCAGCTTGTATAACTCTGAATGGGGGTCTAGGTCCACTTTCCCATGTGTCCCCTTCTTTTTTCCTCCCTGCAACAAGTCTGCTTACACAGACATAATAATTACATATGCAGCAGCATTATACAATTTGCCTGCATATCTCCCATTGCCTTTGACAAACAAAAAACATGTATTGCGCTACTGGCTCTCTAACAGTATTCAATGATTAGACTCTCCAGTCATAGACATCACTTTGGTCTTTAGTCGTTAACTATGCCAAGTTTAAAGCAAAATACCTTATCTCAAGTTTTCTATTGAAAAGCTGGGCAAGATCTTTAACTATATACATTTTGAGACTTATTTTCATTCCAACTGTAAAACTAACTATGATTTGTTCTATTTATACTTAAATGGATATGACCAAATATAATTTAGTAAAAAAGAGCATAGCTAAAATAAGAATTGCTGATAATCTTGTGAATTAAAACAATATGAAACATAAAAGATAAAATATATTCTTGCACATATTATTTGTGACTTATATATTCTTTGTCTTTTTAAATACTTAATGTACAAAAGGATAGTTATACTCTTCGTTATTTTATTTAGCTACCTGTTCATCAGGTTTATTAAAATTTATCCTTGAAAATATGAAATTACATTCGTGTTTTGTTTAATTTTAAAGGTTTAACTCCTAAGCTTTAAACATTTAAACTGCAGTGCCATGAAATTTAATGGAGAGCTTACAATTTAAAATCAAGTCAATTATGCTTTGGCAAAACAGTTGAATTTCAGCAAGATAAGATTATGTTATAAAATCACATTTATTAAATAGTTTGCTAGCAATGAAGATAGGTTAAAGTCATAAAAGAAATTACTGGATCTTCATTCTTAAATACTTTTAAGAATAAATAAAAGAAGTCATATTTTTAAAAACACAATACAAGAAAATGTCCTATATCTGCAAAGACCTTGCCCTTTGTCTTTTGATCAAATTCAAATCTTTTGCCTTAGGGGTCCATAGAGTCAACCTGGTTAGGTACGGAAACATACTACTTCTAAAGTGACTTTCTAGCTAAATCATGATTGTTTTCTCCCCCTTCTAAAGAGTTGAAGTTTTCATAATCCTAATCCAGAGAATAGCACAAATCAGTTTCATTCTTAAATTTCACCTTTAGAATAGAGGTATATGACAAAGTGTTATTTGTAATAAATATATAGATTTGGCTGGATAACACAAAAATTTTTACTTTCAAGTCATTTTATATCTATTACCCAGTATGACATAAATCACTGTAACTATATTCATGAGAATATTTCAACAATATTATCAATACTATTGAATGGTTTTAAACATTAACATTCTAACATCTAGACATCTAGTAACATTCTAAACATCTTCCACTTCAGCACAGTGTAGCATACATAATCTCTACAACTACCTATCTCTCCAGCCTTGTTTCCAGCTACAGTTTGCCTCGATTTATAAAATATTTATATGAAAATATGAATGTGTATTACATTTCTACATATACTATTCTATTTGAACAACTCAATTTTAACTCAATTTATTTTTTTTCTACTCATCACACCCTGCACACACTTCACTTATTGGCCCACATACTTCTTATTTTTCCTGACATTATGTAGGCCTTAATTACCTCTAAAGAATCATTTATGGAATTCAGGGTTGGGCTCAATGCTCAATATGCTTTCTCTGTTTTCTCAGATGTGTACATACCTTGTCATAATACTATGCTCCACAGTTTTGGATTTTTCACTCACAATAGTCTTTGAGAAGCTTGAGAGTATATAACATATTTTACTCATTTTGTATACCTACCTCCTATTTTAACACATTCCTGGCGTATTCCAAGCTAATCCACAGACTAACAATTTGATTAGTAATTAGGAAAGATTTAATATGTCTCTCACTTGAAAGAATTTGAAAGTCCAGTGAATGTGTTGAAAGGCAGACAAGGACTATATTTAATCACTTAGAACTTGTGATATTTATTCATAGATATTTATATCAAATGATTAAGGTTCGGGAAAAATTTTGGCCTTTTATTTTTTACAAAATCATAAATGATATGTAAAATTATTTATACTTTTTATGGATATTTGCTTAAAAATCTTTACTTTCTTAGATTAAATAATTTCTTTCTGAAACATTTAAAGAATACAAAATTGCTTATATAGTATTAAAAAAACAAGCTGAAAAGGAAAAATTGCTGAAGTCAGTGATATATGACCTACATAAGCTTTGTGCTTCATATGGAAATAATGGGATGGCATTAAAGGCTTTATCTTATTCTCCAGAAATAGGATGATCAAACTTAGTATGTAATCCCTTTTCAAATTGAATTTTTTCCTTTTATATATGTTGCTAAATGTGTCATTTCTGTCAGCTGCTATAATTTATCATTTGATGTGAATGCTAGAATGAAGTTTAATTGAGAGAGTGATTAATTTAAACTTCGTACTTTATGTCAAAGATATTTTGCTGTTTTTTACACAAAGCCCACGCTTTGTGATAGTTGTTATAGTTGATAGCACACAGAGTGGTTTAAAAGAAAAGTACATTATGAGCTTGGTTTAGAAATTAATTTGTGAATTTATTTCCTCTTATCAAAATGTGTTAAATTGGTAAGAAGTAATTTAATATTTATTGTTTGATTCTAAATATGGTAGCATACCATAGAAAATTAAATTTGAAATTGGTTCCTACTTATTCAAATACTTATTTTCTTTACTATACCATCCTTTAATATCATTAAAAATAAACATAAATGAAATAAAATGTGCAAATCAAATATTTCAATAGCAATAAGCAGCCTCAATCATTTAGATTTGATAGATATATATGTGTATATATATTAAATAAAATTTTTTTCATGAAGAAATAATTATGTCATCAAATTACATTTCCAGCACTTAACATACAATTGTCAGCTTTAAGTTTGATTTTAAATTATTACCTCATATGATGGACAACATAGTTTACAATATGCATTCAATATACCAATAAAAATTATATTTTCCTATGTAATACAATATGTTATCTTGTTTAAAATATTCTTCAAATTTTATATATACTTTTACTAATATACTAATATTTTAAAGTGAACTTGTAATGCTAACAAATGTGGGAAGTTTGCTGTTGAAATCTTAATTAATGGGACACCACAGGAAAGAACAAGATCTCAAAAGTATGTTTTTCATAGTTTAAGGGGGAGTATTATTTTAGTTATTGCAAAGTAATAACAACAAGTTAAGGTAGATGGGAAATAAATGATGTAAAATTTAAAAGAATGCAAGAAGCTAAATGAATAGTAATTAATAATACATTTTGAAGGAAATGTTGATGCTTCCTTTTGTCAAGAAATATGAATTGACCTCAATGCACTGGTTGTGAGATTTTTAGAATTATTCAGATAACTAAATGTTGATTAGTTATTGCTTTTTCATTTAATGACTATATTAATGATGGTATTTCCAAGAGTGTAGTAAAAATAATTGATCTTTCTAAATAGTTTTCTTCATATTCATTTGCATTTACAACAATTGCTTCAATTATGTGTTATCTTTGAAAGCATTTATCAATACTTTTGGTTTTTTAACTGTGCTTTCAGTTGAAGACTTTATTTCACATGTTACAGATTTCTGAAAGTGTGCTCTTTTGGTCATAACTGTCAAGCACTAGTTTTCTCTCACTATACTTCATACAATATTTCATTGTGCCTTTCCCTGTTTATATACCACAGCATTTAATTCTCATTAGGCTGTTTATTTATTTATTATTTTTTTTTATTTCAGAGTATTTTGGGGGTACGAATGCTTTTGGTTACATAAATTGCCTTTGCACGGCACAAGTCACAGTGCAAATGTGCCCACTCCACAAACAGTGTGCACCACACCTATTAGGTATGAATTTACACATCTACTCCTCCCCCCGCCCACATGCCTGATATCTGATGAATATTACTTCCCATATGTGCACATTAATGTTGATCGATTAGTACCAATTTAATGGTGAGTACATGTAGTGTTTGTTTTTCCATTTTTGTGATACTTCACTTATAAGAATGGGCTCCAGCTCCATCCAGTTAATACAAGAGGTATTAGTTTAATGTTTTTTATGGCTGAGTAGTACTCCATGGCATACATATACCACATTATGTTAATCTACTCATGTATTGATGGGCACTTGAGTTGTTTACACATCTTTGTAATTGTGAATTTTGCGGCTATAAACATTCTAATGCAGATGTCTTTTTTATAGAATGTCTTTTTTTTTTCCTTTGGGTAGATACCCAGTAATGGGGTTGCTGGTAAATGGTAGTTCTGCTGTTAGTTCTTTGAGGTATCTCCATACTACTTCCATAGATGCAGTCCCACCAGTGGTGTATGAATTTGGTTCCTATCTCCCCACGTCCACGCTAACATTTGTTGTTTGGGGACTTTTAATAAAAGCCATTCTCACTGGAGTTAAATAATATTTCCTTTTGGTTTTGATTTGCATTTCCCTGATGATTAGAGATGTTGAGCATTTTTTCATGTGTCTGTTGACCATTAGTCTATCTTCTTTTGCAAACTGTTCACGTTCTTTGCTCATTTTTTAATGGGGTTGTTAGATTTTTTTCTTGCTGATTTTCCTGAGTTCTATATAGATTCTAGTTTTTAAAGGAATATTTTGAGAAAATATAGGATAATGGAAAACCCCACAAAATGCTAGAAAAAGTGTCAAGGGACCTAGTGTTTAATGCTGGATTCATCACTCAGAAGTTGTGAGTCTCAGTTCTTCATAATATAAAATGGATAACATAATACTCTACAAGGTTGTTTTGAAGATCAAGGAAGCTAATGATGCAACATCCACAGAGCAGCACCTGACAAGTAACCAGCATTCAATGTATTTTACTATCTTTTCTGTTCTACCATATATACTAAATATTATATATGCCAATATATAATACTTGACTATGTCTTTAAATCTTCATTTTATTGAAAGGAGCACCGATATCCATTTATTTGTTTTATCTTTCCTAGAAGATTGTTCAATAAGAAAATGTATTTGGACTGAAGAAGTTAATCAGCAGCACCCTTAGGTAGGGCTTCCCAGGAATCATAGTGCTGCCAATAGAGTAATTCATTTTCAATTTGAACCAAGGGAAGAAGCAACACTTTTCACACCCACACACATATGCGATGCTCTCCCAGTGACAAAGATCAAAACCTTCACAGAGGCTAAGCAAAGTAATCTGCAGAAGAGTTGCAGCTAGGTCAGTGCCAGAGAGAGAACTGAAACATGATGAGACAGTCATTCCAATTGACTTGGAAAGAGGGCAAATGGAAGAATGTCAGTCTTGTGTAGAATTTAAATGAAAAGTACTTGTTACTTAAATAGAGTCCTTTAAGTAAGTGCATAAACAAAAATTCACAAGAACTTGATTGATATATTATAAGGTCCCTGCAGCAAAGAACAAACCACCTTTGTACAGACATTGTAGCTACAAGAAATGATACCTAGAACCCAAAGCAATAATTAGTACCAAACTATAACATAGTATTATTTTGGTCATTTTGATCAAATATAATTATTTGCTCCATAGTGACAAAGAAATAACAGAGATTATTGATCTATCTATATATACTTCATAGTTTATTTTCACGAACCATGAAGGTTCTGAGAGTTTACTGTACTTGAAAGTTAACCAGTTAATCTGTCACAGTTTTATGACAGAATACGCATGAGTAGTTACCATGGCAGCATAAAATTACTGAATAAGGGACAAAACACTTTTTTAATAAACAACAATACAAATAACCAGAGTATCAAAATGTTTTGGGTTCCCAGAGCCTCAATTTCTATAGGGCAATGAGAAGAGGGAAGGTGGCACCCACATGTGGTGAGTTGTTACAGGAGAGCAACTCTGAGCTTACAAAGCTGGAGACTTTTAAAATAGTACACAAATATACCCTTTGCTATGGAAGGAGATAATATTTCTATATCGCTGCTAAACAGAGAGTCAGTACCTCTACTCACAAGATGTGGAAACCATGAAAGACATATGTACTATAGAATTGTTTGCCAAGACATGTGCATAGTGTTCTACTGCAGCAGCTTCTGAATTCAATATAATGCAGACAATTATTAATAATCTTTAAAATTCCAAATAAAAGATGCCGTTAGGTATTATCACTTAGATTATCACTAAGATCAAGTGTGGATATTATTACATAAATATCTTTCAAATGGGTAGATGCCATTTAAATATTTCAAGACTTTGGTAGCCATATTTAGCATTATTTTAAAAAGCACTTAATAAGCTGTAATATTCTAGAAATATATTTGGATAATTTTGAAAATACTATCTGAAAATAATGAGTGCCATTTTCCCAACTTTTATATTTATGGATAATTATTGAACTGTCTTTCTATCCTATGGAATGCATCTTCTCCATCATGATTTCATAAGAATGTCTCTGTCCACATTTGCTAGTAAGCTCAGTCTCTCATTTTGTCTTTTGCACTATTTTCTATTTTTTTCTGGTTTTTGTACCAGGGTAATTCTATATTATATAATCAGTTGAGTAGATTTCCTCACATTTTCACCATAACTTAAATTTAAGATGATTGTAAATAATTAAAGATCAAAGTTAAAATATATAATATAATCTATGAAGAAATATAGCAGAATACTATCAGGTCACATAGGAGAGGAAAATTTTCTCTTAATAACATTAAGAGTCCAAAGGAAAATATGTCATTAAGGAAAAGACTGATTAGAATAAATAAACTTGAAATTTATTGAATGTAGTAATTAGAAAGTCACACTTACATAAAAATAAAAAGAAAATGAGATTTTAAAAATTTGCAATCTCTAGAGCAGAAAAAATATACATAACACTATGAATTCTGATATAAAATTTGAATTGAAAATTTACTAAAAATCTAAAATGGGCCAAGAGTATATGAAAAAAATACTGTAACATTAACTTACCATTAATACTACTCTTAAGCTTAAAAATATTTTGGGCTTATGGGTAGAGAAAAATAACAGAAGGATTTTCTTGAACTTAGTAGCCATGAAGAAGAAATATGAGATGAGATCAAGGCAACTAAAAAGGATGTGTGTTCAGATGAGATATTTATCAAATGAAATATTTTACATATGTGTTGAGTAATGTGAGAACAGAGAATTTATGTATTTATCTATACAACTTTTTTGATTATATGAGTTAGAGATAAATTTGAGATACAAAAACAACAGATGGCATATTTTGATTTATATTGGATGGTGCATAACCTTTTATAATGTAAATAAGAATTCCCATTTTACCAATCTTGTTTCTTTAAAAAAATTTTAAAGTAGCTCCATCTGTGTGTAGTTTCCACAGTATTAATTTAATTTAAGCAATTAGCCTGAAAGACTGTTCGATTACATTTCAATTATCTTTAAATTTATTTAATTATGACTGTGTATTATTTCATTTTGCTCTCTTGAGTCAAGGTGATATAATTTTATTTGTAGTGAAAATATGCTAACAATATCAGTAACTTAAACCTTATGTTTTCCCGATGGCTTTATATGCCATTTCACCAGCATTTGTTTACAAAGACACTGAAATATATTTATCACATGGAAGTAAATTTTGTCATGGGAGTATACTTCATATTTGTACTAAATTTGTACTATTTTTGTTTGTTCAATCATAAAATTATCATTGATATATCCAATATCCACCTGATATTGGTGAATAAAACTCAGCAGAGTAATCAGGTAATATTTAGATGTGTGGAACCAAGTGTTACTTCACATATTTCTGTGTATATAAAAATATATGACAAACAATGATAATAGCACAGTTCAAAACAAGTCCTAAATATTTATGTGTCTTTTGAATATTTAATACCTGTTTTGATTTTCTGATAACATATCTGTTGAATATTTTATATTATCCTGTTCACATTTTTCATTGCCACTTGAACAAACCCCCTCAATTTTGTATATATTGTAACACTACTGCATTAAGAAAAATCAATATAATTTTAAATTGTTAATCTAATTTTACTAGAAATTCAAATGAGTATTATGATCATTAAAAGTTCTCAAAAACATTTCAGAGGAGTTTAAAATCATAATATGAACAAATCAACAATACTTCAAATATTATGAAGGTTTACATAATATATAGCATTAGATCAAAGGTGTAAAAGGAGAATATTTATCACTATAGAGACAATACTAGAACACCATTTATAAAATTAGTTATGTCTACTAGAAATATTTATTAATTGATGTCAGAAATAAAAATACAATGATGTAAACGTACCAAGCGATAGAAAAAATAAACTATATTGCTATAATAAACTAATTTCATTATTTGCTAATTATGGACTAATGGAAAATCCACTGAGTTAGGTTAGCAGAAAGATTTGTTAGTCAGAGTTCACAGACTGAGGGGAATGATGATTCTGACCCAGTTCAGGGCTTCCTACTTTGAGTTACATGGTTACATATATGTATGAAATTAAAAATATGGTAAAAACTAGTGCAAACCAAACTTTCTACTTGTGCACAAAATTATCAGGTTGTTGTTTATTCAGTAACTTTGTTTCCATATTTATCCTCTGTGTCTTGTGTATCATCAATTGATTTCTAATAAATCTTACCAATTATTTTCCATGAAGGCATATGGTATTAGGTCTCCTCTGAGGATAAGCACAAACAAATAAACATACCTCTCTTGTCCCTGCATTACTTCCAGTTCTTGCTCCATCTCTCTGGTGCTCCTTTTACAAAAAATTCTCAATAAGTTGTCTATATTTTGTATGGATACTGTCTCTGTTTCTAATCTCACCTCCTTGAATACAGTTTAATTAGGACTTTGCCTCCACCATTCAATGAAATCGATTATGGTCAAGGTTTGCCAATGGTAACACAATTGTCAGATCTAAATTTCAATTTTTAAATCATTCTTCCTCTTTTCGAAATTTAACTCATCCTATTATCTATCTCTCTTTAAAACATTTTTTTTGCTTGCCTCCCAGGATGCCCTATTTGTAATTTATTATATCTTTATTCTTTAGACTCCTTGGGTAGGTCCTTCTACTTTTAACTTCTAAGATATTAGAGGGAAACAATGTTCATTTGACCCTTATCTCTACCTAGATTCATTTTCCATGGGGGCCAGTCTACACCACTGTATGAAAGAACCATTGATAATCTATAGATATCTATTATTTAGCTATGGGATAATTACAAAACTTCTGGGTCACTCAAAAGATGTGTTTATACTTTATGCTTCTAGGGGGTGGCTCTGTCACTCTGGTGATCTTGGATGAATATGCTTATGTTTCTGCTTATGGGCTAACCTGATTGGCCTCTTCTGGGACAATCTTTCATCCACTAGCAGGATAGTTCTCATGTCTATAGAGGTCCATCCATAATAAAATGAAAATGCACAAACACTTTTTCAAGTCTGACTGATTCAGTATACTAACATCTTTTGGCCAAAGCAAGTCAAATAAATAAGCCAATGGTCAGACAGCAAGGGCATGATAAGGTTACATGTCAAAGGACATGCATAACAAGGAAATAGGATGAAGAAATGGTGGTATTTTTCAATCATTTTATTATAATTGCCTACCTTACCTTCCAATGTGATGTTTTTCCTGAATTCTAAACTGTCTTATCCCCACTTCTTTGCAGTTAATGTCAACAAAGGTCATTCAATTGCTCATGTTCTAAAACTTTAGAGTCATGCTTTATTCTTCTCTTGTTCTAGCAACTTACATCCAAATTCATCAGCAAATATTAAATAAAAATGTATTTTGAATCTTACCACTTCTTATGATCTTTACTACTAATGCTCAAGTCCTAGCTACTATTGTGTCTCCCTTGGACTACATCAAATTATTATACTAGACTCCTAACAGGTTACCTAGCTTTCTTTCTTGCCTTTCCAACTCCTGTGTATTTTTAAATAAAAGTCAAAGTTTTACACTTCTCTACTTCCATTTTATCTCTCTGCTCCATTAAGTTCTCAGAGACATAGCCTTATTTCAGATATTTGCTATTCCATCTCCAGGACGTGACCCTTTTCTTCCTAGTTCAAAATGGGATATATCAATAATATATGTGTTTTAAACAGCAGAATAGAAAAAAAGAAAAGAAGATGGGGCAAATAGTCCCCTAAGAAAGATTCCTAGAAGATGCATCACAACCTTTTTACTTATATCCAATTGACCAGATTATAGTCACATGAAACTTGGCTGCATTGAGTGCTGGAGAATGTAGTCTTTATTCTGAGTATTAATGTGCCCAGCTAAACAATTTACTATTATGAATGAAAAGGATAGAGGCTAAATAGGAAACAACTGGCAATCTCTGCCACGGTGTCAGAATAAGAACTAGCACATATTCTTGCTCAGTATCTTTTTATAACAATAAAATTACTGTGGTTCTACCAATAAAATCTGAATAAAAGAAGGTCTTGTCTATTTACTAATGCATTACAAAACATATTAAACACTTGCCGTGTCCTAGTCATTATACTTGGTGTTATAAAATCTTTAATAGTTAATTTTGTAAAGAAAAACAAATAAAAGTGACTAATATCCTAACACCTTACAAGATTATTTTATTTTTTTATATTGAAACAAAATTTGTTAGATAAATATTATTATGATGATCCACAGATTAAGAAAAAGTGGCATAGTTAGATGACTTACAGAGAGTAGTGTGCTAAAGCCAGCTCAGAGGTGGTCAGGAGAGCAAATTTTGCACTTGATCTTTTTCCCAGCTGCATTCAGGTACTTCATGTTGGTATTTGGAATCTACTACATTGGGAATATTTATTTACTTTTTTTTGAGTTTGTTATAAACAATAAAATCAGACTAGTCATAATAGAGAAGATCATAGAGAGTAGGAAAAAAACACTATAGTGATGAAAGGGGTGGTTTTTCCCAGTTTGTTCTACTGTATTTGAGTTAGTTGTAGAATACTCTGGCTATATAAGAAAAGGAGATATTTGAAAGTTTTTTGAAGAAGATTGTAGAAAAAGAAAACAAGGTGAAAAATACACAAATAGAAAAGGACTATAGAAATACACAAAATAAATTTGACATTTATTTAGCACTTTTCCATTGAATTACAACTTCACATGCACTTGGAAGAAAAAAGAAATGGAGAGAAAGAATCATCAGCCTTTGTGGATCATCATTTGTTATTGGTGATAGCATTGTCAGTGGTTCTCTTCGGAATGATACTAGCTGTGAAAACCAATGTTACAGACATTGGTTTATAGTTTATGGCTATTGATTCCACCAGGAAGAAATTGGATATAATTGATTGTGACAAGTGGGTAGAGTCAGAGAAGGGAAGATCACTAATAGATAAAGGATTCATAAAAATTAGAACTGTTGCTGATAAACTGGGGATATTCTTTTGAAAGCTGATTAGATTTTTAAGGAATTTTTGGTTGAAGTATAATAGCAGCAATATGAAAAAAGATAAAAGGAATAAATTGTACTCTGTTATTTGTGGAATATTTAACTGTAATATTTGAGCATAACATAATGAGTACTGATTAGATATTAAATTTCTCTGAAAAAGTATTTGACCAGCCTGCACCCAAATGATTTTATGCACATACTTTAGAAATCTATGTGAGTTCTGAGGAGAAAATACACAATTTATTTTTTATAATTTTTAATAAAGACATGAAAATTCCATCAAATGAATCAGAGCAATGGTTATATCATGGAGAAATGAGGTCACTAAAACTAATGTAGTTTTACCTCTTAATTTCCTGTCAGGTCTCTAGAACAGGAGTAAACATATATATATATGTCATATTAGTTATTCTAAATTAATACTCCCAATAAACCCCGGCAGTTGCCATAAGGGAAATATTTTTGGAAACAGCTTAACCAGTTATTTAAACTAGTATTTCAAGAATGGGTTATTTGACTTATTGCTAAAAGATAGAAATCACAAAGTAAATAAAGATTTAAGAATTTCATTTAAGTGATTATATATAAGAGATTACATATAAGAAGATTTTTTGTTCTCTCTAATGATAAGGTGGTATTATCCTTACTATTATTTTCCTATGCCTTCTTTAAAAAGAAATAAGTGAAAATTAAGGAGAGAAAACTCCATATCTCACATAATTCTTCTTCGACTTAAGAGTTCTAATTTTGTAGTCAGTATGAAGTTTGGGTCACACTCCATAGTAGAGGCTTGGAACATTCAACTAACTTAGTTTTAATCTACCCTTACATTTATTTACATCTTTGAGATGCTTTGTGCTTCCTACTATTTCTCTCCATTTGTCTTTCCATTGTCATAAGTAAATCATTGTGAATCAATGAGTTAATAACTCTGGTTATTCAAAAATGATGAATTATCCATATATGTTCTTATAAATGTGGCAAGCTTCAAAAAATAGGAGACACATTTAATTCATTGATTCTCATTCACATTTTGCACATAGCTGATACTGAATAATTTGCAAGGAACAAAGCATGTAAGGTCTATCTATTTATTCTTCATGTATTCTTTAAACAATTGTTTTTGTTTACCTTAATTTCTACCTAGCAATCCTTCTACATAGGTTACAATTTTCGCACTTGCCTAAACTCCTGTAATTTCCATTTTATTAATTTTTTTCCATGTCCAATTATGACCTTAAATTTGGCTGTTTTCCCCATTGGGAAGCCAATCTTTTCATCTTTGCTGTGATGCTATGAGCAGCAGTGACTCTTCTGGTTTTTATTCCAGTAAACAAGATCATTAAATTCTCTTATATATGTGAGGTCCCTCTTGTCATTTCCATGTTCCCCATCTGCCATATCCAAGCCATTATATGCCTTTATACCCTAATGAGATTTTGAATGTATTCTTTCCACTTTTTCTATATTTATTCCATAAAACACTTCGTCTGTTTGACCCCATCTTACCAAACCCTACCCCCCATACACCTTCTCTTTTAAATCTCAACTCCACTGTGCATCCAGTGGAATGTTCTGAAAATGCAAATCTGTTCATGCTACATCCAATTTTATATAATCAATAGTTTCCCTATTGTTTTGGGATTAAAACCAAAAATCTTCAAGATGGCTTGAAACTGCAAACACACTCCTAGATCTGATTACCATGAAATGTTTTTGTTTTTGTTTTTGTTTTTTAATTTCTCTGTACTATACCTGTACCATATGTATTCTGGCCTTTTTTTTTTCTTTCTCTTTTCTTTTCTTTTCTTTTTTTTTTTTTTTGTAGGTTTCTTGAAAGAGCCACACTCCCTTCAACCTTGGCCACAAACTCCTGTCTAAAAGAATGTAGCTCCCTTTGTTTTTAATGGACTAAATTGAAATAATATTATGAACTCTCTTATTTCACTGACAGGTAGAAGCGAAGTTTGGAAATTCTTCTTCCGCCTCCATCACCTTTTGCAGGGAGGCAAGTGGAGATGTCAGAAAGGAATTCTCAGGGAAATAATTACATCTACTGTTTCTTTATACCACTTTAACATCCCCTGACACGAGCCCAGAAAACTGTTGTTATTGTGTGTTTCGCTCCCTCTGTATCCCTGATACCTAAAGCATGGCATAGTAAAGGTCCTGGTATTTGTTCTTTGTATTTGACTCTGTTAATTTATTGAATAAATAAACGTATTTATGGTTATCAACTAAGTTACTTTATATTTTAAGTAAATATGCATTTATGCAATTAGTCTCTTTTTATATATACATATAGAATTATAAACTTGTTTTCAAGTTGTCACAAGTCCATCCTTCTTATAAACTAGTCTTTAAATTGTTTGTTTATTTCTTCAACACTATTGTCATGGATTAGCTCTTCTTTTCTAGAAACAAAACCCACAAAGACTTTCTTTTACTTATCTCAAGAGTAGCCACACCAAATATTTTAAAGTCTAGGAAAATCATGTAACATTTCAATTATAAAGAATTTTGGGCACTTAGAAAATTTATGCATGACATAAGGCAGTAGAATTTCCTTTAAAAAATGCTCTGTTCAACAAAAATCTATAGGCTAAATTCCATATGTGTATCATCAGATTTTCACCATCAAAAATCATTGAGGACCTAATAGTATATACTTTTACCTTACTTAAATTTTATTAATACATTAGAAAAAAAGTCACAATGAAGAATGGATTACTTCTAATATGCACAACTGTTGTAATAGATTTCACAAACTCCAGAGGAGCTGTATAGCTGTTATATAAGACTGACTTTAGGGATCATCTGTCCTAATACTGCATAGAACATTTCTGGAAAGACATGAAGACATTAAAATGGCCAATGATCACATAAGAATCTCAACATCATTAAACATTGGGGAAATACAAATCAAAACTACAATGAGATCACTTCACATCCAGTAGTTTGTTAAATCAAAGACAGGCAATAGTTAAGTGTTGACAAGGATGTGGAGAGATTGAAATCTTTGTGCATTGTTGATGGATATATAAAACATTGCGGTCACTTTGGAAAATAGTTTGATACTCAAAAAGTTAAACAGAGTTACCATATAATCCAGATATTCTACTGGTATATATCCAAAAGAATAGAAAACAGGGATCCAAACAAAAACTTATACATGATTTTTTATAGTAGCACTATTCAATAATAGCCAAAATGCGGAAACAACCCAAATATCCATCAACTGACGACTGGATTAAAAATAAATTGGCATATTTATATATTGGAATATCACTCAAAAATCTAAATGAATGACACACTGTTACTTGCTAAAACATGAATTCACCTTGAAAACCTGGAAACATAAGACTACAGACTACATTTTTTTCTTTTATAAAATATGCTGATGAACATATTCTGAGATGAGATAGCAGTTATGTTTCTCTGAATATACTAAACATCACTGAATTGTGTACTTTAAAAGGTCAACATTTTCGTTATATGAATTACATCTCAATGAAGATGTTACTTAGAAAAGGGAGTCTGTGGATAAATAATTGTTTACATCAAATTCATTTTTTCCTTTTACTTTTAGGTAGCTTAATATATATCAAGTTATAGGGTTATCATTTCCAAGGCTTATAGGGATAAAGAAATATGCAAAAGCAATTTAAAAACAAATAAATGAAATCAAAAGATCAATTACTTCAAATTCATGTAGACCTACTGTAGGTTTTGTCAATTTGTCTATTATTTATGTTATAGTATCATAACTTTTTAAATGGGGTATAAAAACCCCTAGATTTCTAAATTTATAGAAAGCCAGAAATATTTACAATCATTTATCTTAAAAATTATAACTATTTAGTTTATAAATGATAATTGAGAATCCTGAGACTTTTCATTGTATTTTAGGTAAAATCTATGACCCTCCATTTTCCAATTTAATAAAGAAAAATATACTTCACACATAGTAGGATTTCATATATTGGAATACAGAAAAATTAAACATGTTATCATGTCATGCTTAAACATTGCCTACATGAAATGTATTATTTCATTACCATAAATCTTTACTAAAACTCAGTTAATTATCCTTAAAAATTCAAAAGGATCTCAAACTCCATTCTGTTATCCAACAATGAGCTCTCAAGATAGAGAAGTATTGTTAATGACAGTGAAGCCAACTGAAGTTTGATGATAATTTAATCACCTATCTTTACAATGGGGTTAGCATGATATATGATTTTCAGATTGGTGAATGTCAGCCATTCTGGCAGATGCCCATAGTAAATTTAGTCTTTTGTTGTAAGGAGTTAAATATTACCATCTAAGTCACAGAGGTAGTCCTGAGTTGACACATTAGATTGCAGTAAGATGAAAACATTAAATGACTCTTCAACCTCTGCATTGATATATGATAACATTTAGAAAAAACAAAAAATCCCCTTTATTGTACAAATATTTTATTCTGTTCATCATGTTAAAATGTACATGTTTGGGTTTAAAAATCAAGGCTAGCTCTAAAATATTGAATTTCTTTAGATGCAATTACCATACAACTTTTTATTATATAATATTGACATTAGTCATTTAGTTTTCATAACTGCTCTATTAATAACTTTTTAAATTTCAGAATATTAATGAATTTTGAAATCATATTTTTTCATTTCAAATTAATGATATAGTTACTCAGTGTTAAGGAAGAATTCAAAACTATCTTATTTTTAAAATACAATGAAATTAATATTCTTAGTAAATGTATATTTTACCTGTCTAAATTATGCATATATATATATATTTAGTTAGTTTTCACATAAACAGTTATCTTGCTCACCATATATAGTATTCAGTGTACATCAGGACCTATCAGGAAAAAAAAAAGAAGCAGCTCTTTTCTGGTGTCAACATGGATGTTTTTCTGAAAAAGTCAGTGATGTGTGTCAGAGGACAAGATAGAATACTCCCACTCAAATTTTATTTTTCTTTTTGAAGTGACATCCATTCTTTGGCATTTCTAATACTTAATGCTTTAGGTGCAACCTCTTTTATTGAGAATTTTTTTAAGTGTTTTCCTTTTCTGAAAAACTGTGCTTCTTCACTCTCATTTTGCAACTTAGCCCTTTGTACCTGAGACATTCTTTTTTTCAGCAAAAACTCTAGGCATTCAAATATATAGCATTTACAAATAGTATTTGAAAAACTCATCAAGATGATTATATAAGATATATAATCTAGTATACAGTCTAATGTTTTTTCTTAATATTTATGATTCTGCCAATTCATTTTGTGGAAAGATGTATGTAATGAAATAGAGTAACATAGGCATAAGTATTATTTTTCTTCTCTTAGCTCTTCATAGACCTAGTGCTAGGTGCCTTAAATATGTATCAGGTACAAATCTCATTCCACAATCTCAGTTGTGAATGGAAAATAACTTTTGTTCTGCCATTGTTACCAGTGATATGGCAAAATCTAAATTTATTTCCTTTATTCACATTTTCCTCTTGTTTTGCAGAGGATAGAGATAGTCCTCATATGTTTCCTTCTTGTTATTTTTGAGATCAGAAAAGTCTCAGCATTTTAGAAAATTTCTTCTTTTATTCTGATCAGCCTTTCTAGAAGACTTAAAGAGAATAAAAACAACTTGAATGAAAGAAAAAGAGGAAATACATGGAAAAATCATAATATTGGGTAATATCTTCATAATATTTGACCATATCTATTATCCGATTTGTTCCTCTAATAATCCCATATGATATGTTTTATCCACAATATCTAGAGGAAGAAATATAGCCTTAAAGAGGTCGAGTTACTCACTGGAAGCCAAAGAGAGAGAGAGAGAAAGAGAGAAAGAGAGAGAGAGAGAGAGGAAAAGAAATTTCAAATAATGGTACAAATTCTATCTTATACAAATACACTTATATAAAATACAATTTTACATTTAATTAGAAGATAAAAGAAAAATATTCAGCTTTTCTCTTGTGAAACTATATAAATTACTGAGGTAGAAACTCTTAGAAATTGTCATAGAAATTTTATACAATGACTAGACTTAGCCTTTATCCACTTGAAGTGGCACATATTTCTCATCCTTTCAACAACTTTTCTTAATAATGATAGCAGTAATAAAAACATTACTTAAGAGGAATAGTCTATATTTATGATGTATAATTTTTATTTATTTAGATAATTTAAAAAATATATACTAAAAAAATTTTAAGTTTCTGCAAATTGCCTAATGTCACATTTTTAACAAGGGAGATTTAGCTGTCGTTATAAGTGAATATTGCTTGTATATTCCCACAGCTACTCAGAGACACTTATTGGCTTATGTCTTATTCCAAAACTCTGCTTCTTATTCACAACACAATCTTTAAGCTACAGAATGACTAGGTGAATTAGTACAATACCATTCTAATGACCAAAGCACATTTAGAGTAAGACTTAATCTGAACTTTATGTTAAACATTAAATATTTCAGTCATTATCCTCAACCGGGCTTATGAATCTTGGCTCTTTCAAAAAGTCTTCACATATGTCAAACTCTGACTCCTAAATGTAATGCCTCTCCACGCTCGGATGATAAAATATTTTTAGGTCAGACATCCTCAAATTTCCACCATTAAATTGACAAAGCACTTACCATTTATGATCAGCCCCCTCCTCTTTCTCTTTCGTTAAAAGAGCAAAATTTATGTTTGTTATTTACATTCACTTATATGTATCAGAATATGCTGCACAACACACTACCCTAAAAAATACTGCAAAGTGGAATTTTAATTGCAGTTTGATTGCATAGGTATATCAATCTAGAAGAATTAACTATTTTATTGAACTGAGTTTTCCAATCCACAAACATAGTATTTCCCACCATTAATTAGGTCTTCTCAAATTTCTCTCACTGATGTTTTATAATTTTTTAACAGAGGACTTAGACATATTTATCGTATTTGTTACTATGTGTATGGAGAATTTTTTAGCAATCCAATTGTATTAAAAACGTCCATGGTATTCTATGAATCGTGTTGGGGTTCACTCCTTCGGACAAAAACCCAAACCTCAAACCTATTGAGATAAACCCTTCTCTATCTTTGGCTCTCTGTGTGACTTCTGTAAGTAAAAAAGAAATAAACAAACAATAAAACTGAACACACATAGAGCCCTATTGTTAACTGAGGATTATTGTGGCAGCCCTGAAGTTCCTTGGACAATCATAAATCTTTCTAGAGTCTTACAAAAATCACACACACAGTTTCATTTTACCCCAAGAATACTTTTTCTTCATAGTACACTGGACTTAATCTTTCCCTGAGACACTTTCTTACACTGAAAGCAATTTGCTGACTAAAAAGGCTTCTCTGGTTACTTCATAGTTTCACTAAATTACACTCAAAAATGGAAACTTTTATCCATTGGTTCTATCTTGAATATTCTATGGAACTTCAAGGAGGTGAGGGGTTCAATGTTTTATGACTTTTAGAGTTAGACAGACAAGTCACTATCCTACCAGGCCTTTGTGGGGAGAGGAATAACGGTTCAAATAACGAGCTTTGGGCAAGGCTCACAGCAGGGAAGAGAACCTAAAGTGACCTTGTTAAGTCCCTTTTAGACAATTTAATATGCTATTGTTGCTGCTTCTACATCTAAATGTATAGTAGGTATATTAGTCTGGGCAGCTATAAAGAAATAGCGGAGACTGCATGGCTTTACAACAATAATTAATTTTCTCACAGTTCTGGAGGCTAGGAAGTCCAAGATCAAGTTTCCAGCAGGGTTCAATTGCTGGTGAAGGCTTCATTCTTTCTGTCTTCCAGATGGCTGCCTTATCACTATGTCCTCATATGGTCTTTTCTCAGTATATGCACAGAGAGAGAGAGAGAGTGCTTGTACTCTAGTGTTTCTTCCTGTAAGGACCTAAATTCATAGCCCCGTCCTTATGACTTCAATTAACTTTAATTACTTCCTTATTACAAATAAAGCCACATTAGTGGTTAGGACTTCACCATATAAATTTAAGGGAACACAAACATTCACTTCATAACATTCCCACCCCCCAAGCACTCCAAAATTAATGTATTTCTCTAATGCAAAATGCATTGATTTAACTCAACAGTTCTGGAAGTCTTAACTTTTTTCAACATCAACTTTAAGGTCTAAAGTCCATAGTCACATCTAAATATTATCTAAATCAAATATGGGTGAGAATGGAGATACAATTTATCATGAAGTACAATTTCCCTCCATCTTTGAACACCTGTGACACCAGACATACACACACACACACACATATATGAAAAATAAGTAATTGGCTCACATGATTACAAGTCCTGAGATCTGCAGGTGGCAAGCTGGAGACGCAGGAGAATCAATCAATGGTATACTTCCAGCCTGAGTCTGAAGGCCTGATAACCAGGATAGCTGATAATGTAATTCCAGTCCAAAGGTCAAAAGGCTCAATATCCATGTAGATTCAAAATTTCAGTTCAATTCTAAAGGCAGGAAAAGACTGGTGTCCAAGTTCAAGGCAGATAGGCAAGAGGAAAATCCCTCTTATTTGGGGGATGAGCAGACTTTTGTCTTATTCAGATCTTCAGCTGAGTGAATGAGGTGCACTCACATTAGGAGGGCAATCTGGTTTATGTGGTTTACCACTGCCCAGGGCTTAGCGACAATTTGGTTATGTGATTATGTGGTCTGGTTAATGTTAAACTCATCCACAATAACCCTCATAGAAAGACCCAGAGAAGTACTTGACCAGATATCCCGGTACCCTGGTCTAGTCATTGAGAGATAAAATTAACCATCACAGTACAAATTGATGTGCTATATGCTTATACTTTCTTATCCTGTAAGTGCCAGACGATTCTCCTTGTCAAAAAGAACCACATGTAGGAAAGTGCTAATATCTCTTGGGCTCCACAAATCTAAAGAACCTTTCCAGTTACAAGTTTGTGTGACTGATGATTTTGTAGATAGGACTCTCTGGCAAAAAGAGGCAGAATCCGGTTGGAGGTACTCTTTAGGCTTTTGGACTCATCACCGCCTAACACGGCTTCTAGCTACAATCCTTTTGCAAAGCACCTATTTGGTTGTTACTAGGCTTTTGCTAAAGCTAAAGACTTGATTCATGGAGGTCTTACAACTCTCCTGCATTATATTGCAGTGTTAGGATAAGTCAATGCAAACTTAATAACTAGCAAGGTAGGAAGTCCCCACCAATCTCATTCATCAAATGGAAATGGTATATTCAAGAATGCACCTTGTCCTAGTCTCAACATAATTTTGGCTTTATATGAAAAAGTGGCTATTATGCCTTTGAGAAAAAGTTTCTCTGCTACTTGAAGAAAAGCCACTGGTTAAGTTGGGGTTTTGATAAATTTGTTTCCCTTAAAAGTAGGGACCTGATTAGTGATGGTTCAGCTATCTGAAACACAATGGTATACCTTCATCTGATGTATGATAGCCATTAACCCTCAGCACCAAATACACAAAACTAAAAATAGATGTAGTGTCTCTTCCTGGTAGGCAAAACTCAAGGCCTTTTTCATCACTTTGGTTAGTACTCCTTTTAATAAAACTACTATATTTTTACTGACCCTTGGTCTGTTGCTAGTGGCCTAGATGTTTACTCTGACACTTAGAAAACTACAGACTGGCAGATTATAAACTAAAGCTATAAACTGTAGAAATATATTAGGGCTGTTAATGGAACAATCTGAGTAAGTCATATAGAGACCAATTATAATCCAGCTGCTGATCAAGCCTGTACCACCCAAATTACCACCACTGCCAACTAAATACATTATTGTACTAGACATGCAACACATCCACCCTTATAGACTGGACACAAAATAAATGACTGTTTCTGCCACAGAGGCTACCACTTAATGCCAGATATATGACTCCGGCCAAAGTGACCTATTTCTTTCATATTGTGGAAGACTACATTGTACAGGGCATTACACCAATGTTGTAGATTGACTGTATTGAATCCTTCACCTCTTCTCAGGGCTCAGTAATTTGCAGTAATTCACCACTGTTGATCCTTTTAAGTTTATGGTGTTACTATTTCAATCCAACCAGTTGATTCCCAACCCAGCATTGTGACCCTTGAAGGTAATCCTCGTTGTGTTCTTGGTTGTGTGGAACATTTTCAGTTAAACAGTGGTGCATCTTTTATTGCAAAATCATGTAACAATGCAATTACCTCATGTTGAACACTTCTTGTGTAATGATCTGGCCAAAAAGATGGGATATTATGCAGATCAATTTTGAATATTTGGGATTCTTCTCAGATCATTACTGAGCATGTTTCTTTTGCACTATTAAAGGAAACCATAGGCTGGTCCTCTGAATAGTATTATACCTAGCTATTACAACCTCTGGGAATTAGCCTGGTGAAAAATTGACTTAAGGGATTCAAATATATTCTGGTTCAGCCATCTGGATTTCCTGTTGGACTGACATTTTAGTCAGTGTTCTCTAAAGAGACAGACTGATAGGAGATAGACAGATAGACGAAAGGAGGATTTATTAGGGTAGTTGGCTAACACACTTATGGAAGCTGAGAAGTCCCATGACAGGCTGTGTGCATTCTGGAGACCCTAGGATGATGGTATTATGGCTCAGTCCAAGTTCAAAAGCCTCAGAACATGGGAAGCCAATGGTGCAATTCACAGTCTAAAGCTGAAGGCCTGAGAACCTGGGGAGCCACTGACATATGTCCCGAAGTCCAAAGGCTGGAATCCTGGAATTATTATTATTTTTTCCTTCATCATCATCCATGCTGATTGTCTAAGGTTAGAAGGAAATAAGTATCCAATCACCAGGATGGACAGAGAGGAAATTGCCTTTTCCTGCCTTTTTTGTTGTTGTTGTTCTATCCAGGCCTCCAGCTGATTGGATGTTACTACTTGTCCACATTGAGGGTGGATCATCCCCACTCAGGGCATCAACTCACATGAAAATCTCCTTTGGAATCACCCTCACAGGCACATTCAGAAGTAATGCTTTATGAATTCTCTAGGTATTCCTCAATCTGGTCAAATTGACATGTAAAGTTAACCATGACAGACATCATCTGTATCATAAAGCTAATTATCATTTGGTTGAGTTTACTGCTTTCTTATTTTTCTTACTGTGGCCCACACATGTTAAAGTGGGGAACATAATATGTTCCTGTAAGTTTTATAAAATTACTCTTATACCTGACTCTCTGTATGGAAGATCTGGGTGTAGGTATAAGACATTTGTGAAAAGGTGAAGGTGTAGGTACTGGAATGGGACACAGTTATTTTTTGTGGTAGTGGAGAAAGAATAATTAGAGCCTAGGGAGAAAATAGCTTAGTTCCCACCATATATAAGAACGGACGAGTAACGATCTTTGTTTTCAAAATTGTCCCTTCAAGTGATTAAAGAAACATCACTTTGAAAGCATTCAAGTCAGCTTCAAATTACTTACTGATCAGGGCTGTTATAAATAGTAGAATCACCCTAGACTTCCTCCTTGTGGCTAAAGCAATGTCTGTGTAATTATTACTATATCCTATTGTACCTGCTGTCTCAGACCTAGTGGAAATGTCAAATAGAAACTTAAGGAGAATGGTACTTGACTTCCTTTCTAAGGTTTTAATATTTAAGAATGTTGTTCAGCTTCTTAAGTCTGGGCCCCCAAAGGGCATGGGTTGATATTCATTCTGTAGGTTGACATCGTCTATCTACTTGGATTTTTGTTGTCAGTGGCACTAATTCTATAACGGACAAATTAAGCAGATTTGATGCCAGTGTCTGTCAGTAAGATTAGTTTGACTGGTTAACTCTTCTGGAAAATTTTCCAGAAGCCACGATGTGTAGGAATGAGGAATGGATAATTATGGAGAAAATTCTCTATGAGTTCCTCACATTTCTGCAAATATTCTGAGGAGGGGCATTTGCTACCTTTATTCTGAACTATCTTTTCAAGGATGTTTTTGTAATAAAGGGCTTTGGAAGACAGAGATATAGTTTTTCTCTGGGGCAAAGGGAAGGTGTGCTTATTGCCTATTATAAAAGATTCAGGTTTCCTTAGCTTGGATTGCTCTACTGTAAAAGTATAACCTGTGTGTTATAAAGCATGTGCAGTTGTCAACTAGTCCTCTTCAGATCAGCCTGTGCAAAATAGTGCTCAGGAAACTGATGTAAGAAGATGCTGAAACTCTGGTTATTGATATTTCTGTGATGATAATCTGATCTTTGTTTCTAACTCATAAGTCTGGTATCTTCTGTCAGCAGCCATCAAACTGTGGCAGGCTGATTTAGCCTAAAAATACAGTAAAATCATAGACTTTTCACTGTTATTCAACTTTATTCTATCAACAACCATGGATTTGTCTATTTCCTTTTTTATAATTAATTAATTTATTTATTTATTTTGAGACACAGTCTCGCTCTGTTGCCCTGGCTAGAGTTCAGTGGCATCATCACAGATCACAGCTCACAGCAACCGCAAACTCTTAGGCTTAAGCAATTCTCCTAATTCAGCCTCCCAAGTAGCTGGGAATACAGGCACACACCATCACACCTGGCTAGTTTTTCTATTATTTGTAGAGATGGGGTCTCACTCTTGATCAAGCTGTTCTTGAACTCCTGGCCTTAAGCAAGCCTCCTACCTAGGCCTCCCAGAGTGCTAGATATTTATCAATTTTTAATTTATATATTTATGCTTTTGTTATTAGGCACATACATATTCTGAATTGTTTTGTATTCCAGAAGAATTAATCCTTTATCATTAACCATTATCCCTTTCTAAAAATTATGCTTCCTGACTTGTAGTGTAAATTGTCTGCTATTAGTCAACATATTCAATTTGTATTTTTAAGTTGTATATATTTTTTATCCTTTTATTCTCCACCTTTCTTAATCCCTGAATATAAATGTTTCTTATAAACAGCTTACGGTTGTGAATTTTCTTTGTCCCATCTGACTGTCTTTATCTTCTAATTGATGTTAGTAGGCTGCTTACATTTAGTTTAATTATCTATATAGTAGAGTTAATCTTTAGCATCTTGTTTTACTGTATTAATATTTATTTTCTATTTCTTCCACCTAGTCAATGTTTTTTATTTTCTTCTGCATCGTTGCTGTCTTTTGGATCACACAAATGCTTTTCTACTTTTTCATTCCATTTCTGTTTCATGTTATACCTAATTTATAATTTCCATACCATTCATAATTAATATTCTACTTTTTTATAAGTGTGGAAAACTGAATATATTTTTAGTTTCTGAGTATATTTTACATATTTATAAATATAAAATTACTTTTTTACTTTATAGTCAAGAGATTATTAAAAAGGATCTAAGGATTACTACTTGCATGACATGGTGGCTTCAACTATGATATTATTTAGAATTAAATCAAAGCTATATAAACACATGTATCTGAAAAATTATCAATTGAATATGAATTATCAATTGCATATGAGTTTAACTGAATATAAGAAATCAATGGGATATAATAATTTTAATTCAAATATTATCATCTATTAATTGATGTAACCTTATTGTTGATTTTTAGGTCTTATACCTAATTTATTTTTTGAAAATAGGAAGATTAATCCTCCAAAAATTATGGAAATAACAAGTTAAGAATTTATAGAGCAGTCATTAAAATTTAGATCTTAACTTTTTGAACCTAAAAAGTCTAACTCAACTTTAATCTGACTTTTAAAAATATTGCTAGAAAAGAAAGGAAGAGGATAAAAACTAAATGTTCCACCTACATAAAGAATAATGTTACGAAACATTAAATCTGTCGCAGTTGGAAACACATTTGTGGGAGGAACACTTACAATGGAGTTAGACAGACTGTTTCCTGTTTTTTTTAAGTTTAGGTTGAGTTTTTATGAAACTAGTGTTCATAAAAAACCAATGAACCACTAAATGGCACTTACGAGTGATCAAATACCATAGTAAAGGCAAGGTATTTGATTACCTTAAAAGTTATTCTCTAATGTACTGGACATTACTACTACTATAAAAGTTGATGTAGATTTTATAATGAATACTTTTTTAAACCACATCAGAGGTGCAGAATTCAAGTTTTCACTTTCCCTTTGATTGCCAATCTATCTAAACACTTGCTATTCAAAATGTTATCCACAGTAACAGCAGCATGATCATCACATGAGAGATTATTAGAGATGAAAATATTAGCACCCCAAACAACAACTAAATAAATAAATAGAAAGAAAAAAGAAGAAAATATTGGGCTTTACCTTTAACAGAATGAGGTCACACAGTTTAATATAACTCCCAAGGGATTTTTTATGAACAATTAAAATATGAGAAATATTGTCCTGGGTAATTTAAAGACATCTCCAAACAGTGAAATAGGTAGAAAATAAGAGGTTTGTGTCTTTCAATATTAGCCAAATTCAAAAATGAAAATTTTTAACAAATGGTTTTCCCTAAAATCTCTTGTCAAAAATTTATTGATCATAATTTAGTCTTTTAATATTTGGGGGAAAATTTTATAAAAGCAAGTTTGTAAAATATGCATTCTTTTATAAGTATATAACCAATACCAGGGAAAGTATATGGCGGTTACATTGCAATACATTTAATTCCATACGATAACCTTGTCTTCTTCAAAACTTTTGGAATTTTATCTAAGGCAAGTGAGATAAAATCTCAAGAATATAAGTTCTTTTTGAATTACAATGTCAGTAGAAGTTTGAATTGCAATAAAAAAATTTTATAAAGAGTTCTTCCAACCATGCGTTGGATTTTTACTTATTCTTTTTGGAAAAATGACTTGTAGTGACTCTTGAAATGCATCATATTTTTAATATATACAGCCAGAGCTTATATTTACCTGGTAAGCAGTGTTAATAGCCTGTGTCTAAATGATTGTTCACTTTTCATGTTAAACCAATTGTTAATATCACTTCTTTCATTAGGGAAATGATAGTTCCCTAATATTTTTAGAGAATTATTCTTAAACTGCTTTTTACCTTACCTACGTCTGTCTACAAGAAAATGCACTTTATGAAAGAAAGTATTTCTGTATTTTTGTACTATAACTGTAGGGCCTAAAATTGTCAATAAATATTAGTTGAATGAAGGAAATTTATCTTCAAATATTTTTTGATAACAAACTCAAAATTAAAATTGATCACAATAAATTATGACATTGGTTGAAACCAACAAGTTCAAAGTAAATTTAATTTTATTTTTAAAAATATTTCCACAAGAGCATACCTGAGGTGCTATTTTGAAACAATATTAATGAACCTTCACATGCTCTTATATTTACAGAAAAGTGTACTCTATGCAAATATTGTCATTTTATGAGTTGACATCATACTTTTGGAAAGATATATCCATAATCTAATATTTCCAATTAATAGCAAATATCCTTGAATGATTATTCAGTATAAGAAAACAAAAGTTAAAAAATAGAAGTATCTATTTCTGTAGAGTAATATATATACAACCAAGATACAATTATAGGAAAATGGTTAAATAATTTATAGTTACATACTGTTCAATAATAATTTATGTGATAAATTGTGCTTATAAGGTTCTAGAAAATATTTATGAAATTATGTTAAGTAAAAGAGAAGAATCCACAATTAATGCATGAATTCTAATATATCCACATGCAAGTATGTGTATATCTGTGTATTCAAAAGAAATACAAAATTGAAATAGAGTTAAGAAGATAGAACTAAATGAGCTAGTTTCCAATTTTCTTTAATTACATTTTTATATTGATATAAATGAAAAGAGATGGCAAATATAAGGGCATATTTATAAGCCAAAGGATGCAATTAGGTTTATTTTAAATCATGCCAATATAAAAAATTAAAATTAGCTGAGAAAATTAATTCTGGAGGGTGTAAATGAGTATGTTACAGAAAATATGAAAATTGAATAGTTATTTTCAAACATTTGAAAAACTAACAAGGAAAAGGGACTAGAAATAAACTAAAGAACAGAATTAGAGCCAGACTTGTTGGGAGTCAGTGTTAAAACATTGATAATAGCGTAATGTTCAGTTTAATGTAAAATATTAAAAAAAAATCTGTTTTTAAAATATGTAACAAACTAAAGCAGTAAGAACTCTGTAAGTGGGAGGATTTAATGGCCTATGGATTATCTTTTCATACTTTTTTTTCAGAGATTCTTGCATTGCATTCTCTGGATGTTGAGCTCAAAATATCTAAACTCTAATAATTCTGTGGCTCTAATGCCATCTACCCTTAGCTTCAGACAAAATATCTCTGGAGCTGTATAAAGATTCAGAAATTATACAAGCAGATTTAATCATGCACAGAAAGTTAGGCAACATAAAAATTACCAAGGAATTCTAAAACTGAAAGGAACTTTAGAGATCGTTTCAATCAATCCCATAACTCTACGAAGGGTATAACTGAAGCTCAAAGATGTTAAGTGATGTTAAACTTATTCTAATTAAGTCAACAGATGTTATTATTATCTATCCATCACCTGCTTAAGACAAATTTTAAAATATCTGGCAATTGAGAAAAACTATTTAATGGAGGTCTTAACTAGCAATTCCGCTAATGCTTAACTTCTATCTATGTATTACCTTAAAACAACAGAAATCAAAGATTCCAGAACCTATTTTCTCAGTATCTCACAGACATGCTTTCAATTAAACAATCTCTTGATGGTTTTCCTTTCTCTCTGTGCTGCACATGGTAAGCACAATGGTAAACACATCAGTCACAAGCTCTGTCTTCTCATGGTATGAAATGTAGACAAATGGCCAGAAATACAGATAGAGAGAGAGTAATTATGAGCATTACTGGGTCAAATTATATGCCACTAGAATATATATAGCAAGAAGGTAACTTATCTGGGACTAGTAGGAGGCAGAAGAAAATTTAGTCAAAAAAATACTCATGAGCAAAGTTTCAGCTACAAGTAGGCTAATGACATTTAGGGGTGGAGACCCTGTGGCCTTGGGGCCACATGTGGCCTCTGTATCCTTTAGTGTGGCTTTTTGGCTAAACCCAAATTTTACAGAACGAATTATTTTAATAAAGGGATTTGTTCTGTTAAGTTTAGATTCCATGGAGGGGCCACACTTGGGGAATTTGGAGGGCCACATATAAAGGCTTTAGAGGGGAAAATCATTTAAATTTATTTTTATCAGTATGTGGTTACTCTTTTTTTAATTCACCATTTTATAAATTCTATGACCTCGGGTTATGTCTGCCATACTCCTTGGCAATATGTACATGTCTCTAGGTTAGTGTCTAACCATTAGTGGGGCTCTTAAGCGAATAAAACATTTTTGCTGACATAGATGTGCACGAGACTCAACTTTCTAAAAATTCTCTTCCATTGAACTTAATTTCTATTTCAAGTGTCCACACTTGTGAGAAATTTCATATATGCTATTCTCATGATCCTCACCTTCTTCAGGTTAAACTTCAGACTCAAGCCATTGAGTCATCTGCACAGATAGGCTACTGAAGGAAAATCCATGTTCTTGCTTAACATCGTCTTTTAGATTCAATAGCCCTCTGTTGCTTCAATCCTATGTTGGACACAAACATTATTTCTATAGTCTCATCTGCCAGTAGGTTTATGCAACCTTATCTGTCTGTGATGTTCTCTGTGGTTCTGCCCAAAAATCAGAGGTTTACTCTACCCAGAGCTCATGTGTCTCTCTATTCCCAGTCCATAAAATAGCATATTCGTCTGTGTATATTCCTATAGTAATTTCTTACACTACTTTGAGATAAGTACATTTTTAGGGAAGAAAGCCCAGTTAAAACACGCTCTTTTTTTGTATTTCTTTTCTCCTAGGATAAGAGTAACTTTAAATATATCTCAATTATGCTTTGCGATGGTCATTAGTATGTGTTATCAGAATCCTCTATCTCTATACCTATATGTGTAGGTAACAACACTAATTTTTTAAAAAATCACTTGCTTTTTGATACTTTCAGAGGAGAGAATGACTCTCTACTTACAGACAGGAAGTTATTTCAAACTTATTCATTCAAAGTAAAGTGATAGATCATTCAGAAGGAACCACAATATCTGTGAAGATTAAGAAAGTAGCAAACAAGAAATGTTCCTTCAACATATCTTTAAATAAAGCCTCCATTAGGAAGAACGTCTGAGATATGCACACCTAGAGGACAGATTCGCAATCACCACATAGATTTATACTTCACTGAATATCTGTGGTTTTTCATATGCAACTATAATGCCAGATATGACTTCACACACATTACTGAGACAGAGAGAAAGTGGCTGATATGTCTGTCAAATTATAGGTTTTCTGTTACTATTTTTTCATAATTTAGAAGATATTATGCAACACTAAAAGAAGGAGATGTGCCATTAATAATGCAGCTATAATCACGTATAGAGGGAGTAGGAATAATTAAGGTCTTCTACTTTCCCCAAGAGCATCAAGAAAGCCTGCTTCCAGGGGAGGAACAGAATTTAAAGGCTTATGAATCCTAGGACAGTACGGCCTTACCTTCTTACCTTACACTGCTCCCTTATTAGAATCTAGAATTCATATTTAAAACAGTGGACTAGGTGCTGACAATATGGAAAGAATACTTTATTCTTTGTACAACCAGTAGTGTATGAGTTAATTTTGAGTAAGGCATTACAGAACACTGGCTGGACAAACCAACCAACAATGGCAAGAGATACTAACCCAGGAATGGACCATATGTGTGATAGAAATGACTCCAGGCCAAACATCTGCTTTTTTAGACAGACTCATAAATGCCATCTGTGGAATTGTTTTTTGAGTTGCAAGCATATGATTGTAATACATGTAAACAATGTAAAGTTATATATGCTTATATAAAGTTATCTAAATCATATTATGGCTGTATTTTAATCTTATTGTGGCTCTATTAATTCCTGTAGATTTTAATATTGGTGAGGGCAGGTGTATTAGATGGTATCATGTAATACTTTTAAAGTAAGCATTTATTTATAGCAGGTTCATACTCCATTCTGATGAGAAAAATGCTATTTTATTTATTGCTATGAACTAAGAAAACAGATGAATCACTGCAATAATATAATAACACTAATTTAATAAGAAAATTTTGTTTGGAGACTCCCAGGCACAGCTTTAACTCAAAATTTCCCTTCAGTCTCTAAGTTTCTCTTTCTGAATTGTACGTCTACTTGTCTGATGCTCCTATCAACCGTTTTTGGTAGAGTGCTCTCCAATAAATTTGTCTATGTAGTTAACAACATCTTTTAAATATAGAACATTTGCTTAGTAAGTGTACCAAGAAGTAAACAAAAGTAGAATGTGCTTCTTCAAAACTAAACTGCCTGGGCTCAGCATACTAAAACTCATTCTCACGGATGAGATAGAAGAGATTAGAAGTTTAACTAGTGGAAAGTAGAGCAAAAATAATAAATTAAAATAAGAGGTAATACTCACAGAAAAGAAAAGAGCACAAATCCACAAAATGAAAGGTTTTCTGAATGTTCTTCCTAGATATTTTCAGTTAAGAACTTCAGTGGAACTCGTCTCCCCTTTGCTCTCCCTGGCTGCCTCTGTGACCCATTTTGAAAATCCTAGTATTTTAGTTAAGAACAGTGCTTTTCCATACCTACTTTGCAATTAGTACAAACACATTTTTAACCCAGTAATGGGAAAATGCCTGACATTTAAGACCCAGCTCATCTGAAGTCATCACTTTCATACTTTTCATATTGATCAGATTCATAAAATTAAAAAGAGAAAAACAGCAATATAATTTATTTAGCTCTATATTGCTGAGACAGAAAATTTTTACCTTTCAAGCTGAATTTTAAGTAATTGAACACAGATGCTAAGATTCCATTTCAATAAGAAAATGAATCCTTTTATCATAAAACATTTCATTCCTCTTGGATCAAATTGAGTATCAAAGATAAATGAGAAGACAAAGAGAACCACAAATTTAGAGAAACAAATCTACACTGGAGCCAGAATTTAATCATTCTACACCTATTGCTTCTCCTTTATACATGTCAGAAGGGACAGAGAGTTATACACATACAAATTTTATACTAATTATAATGTTCTATGTTGAAGAGTATATTGCATAAATATGATTTAGGTGAAATTATCAAGTATGATATCCACATAATGGCATATTTCTAGTTGCCTTAATATATTTACTGTTTATAAAAATTCTAAGTTCAAAGAAGTATTGTAAAGAAAAGATGTTTAAATATCTGATACACAATAATTAGCAAAAGTCAATCAGCACATAGATGATCTAAGACTAACTTCCACACTTGTAAGTGAAATTATTAATCATATGTAATAGACATATATAGTCCACATCAACAATTAGAATAATATAGATTCAATGAAAACAATGTCATCTATTGATACAGATGACACAGTTTGAGCATAGTAATGGACATAGTGGATGTTTATTAGAGAAAATAATTCATTATACTATTCCATTCATATTTTCATGAAGCATGTTTGTTGTTTTCAAGAACAAAAAACCATGATTGCAGGTGTCAATACATGGAAATGTTAGCTAGATCTTGGTTGATGATTGGGAGTGTTATTGAAGTAAAATAGGGAGAGGATGATCAGTTTCAGTCATGGACTAGGACAAAATAAAAAATAAACCACAACAGAATTAGTATAAAAGTCAAAGTTATGATAAAATTTTAAGCTTAAAAAAAGCAGAAGCTAAAAGAATATTAAGCACAGAATTCAAAGAAAACATATGCCTTGACAAAACATCAGTAGTACCCAGGCTTCTTGTGAAAGTTTTGTGTAGATCTTTGAAAGCATGGGAAATACATGGTATCATTGCTCATTTGATTTGATCAGAGATTGAATGTTATAATAACATGCTATAAAACATGTGGATGATTACTTTCATTTTCAGCTCATATTCAGGATTTTCATTCTTTTCCAGGACTTCTTCCTTGGTAGTACTTGTATATGTGCCTGCCATTACTAATTAACAGCAGATAGTAATATTGTAAGCCCCTAAGTAGTAGAAACGTCCTTTTACCTGTATATTTTCCATTTTATAACAACACACAAATACATACTTGCTTGCGCAGACACACACACACACAAACACACAAGCACACACAGCTTTAGCAATGTTAAAAAAGTGGCTAATATATATTTGATGAATGAAAGAAAAAATCACAAATAGACATTAAATATTTAATAATTTTGAAATAAATATTTATAAATACAATTTACAATTCTAGTACTACTGAAATATTTTGAAACTTCTCCATGCTAGCGAATGTTATGAAAACCATATGATTAATATAATGATAAAAATTAACATTTATTATTGCCATGTGCCATGTCCTCCTCTAAATGTTTTAAAATCATTAATCATTTTAATCTTTATTGCAAGTATATTGAGCAGGACTGCCATCCCCATTTTACAAATGAAGAAGCTAGGATGTGAGTTTATTTCAAGGCAGTATTGCATATACCAAGAAGAAAACAAAAGAAACAGAAACAAACAGAAATATCATGTGAAATTTAGAACCACAAAAGCAATAACATTGAATGGACTCCCTAATTTCTTTCAAAGTATGTCAAATTGTCTATAAAGCTAAGGTAATAATTATAAAAATGAAAATTTCAACTAAGTCATATGCTTGATTATTAAAAAAGGGTCAAATGAATTATTTCACTATGAGTTGCTTTGAAATGTTTCCATTAGGGAAAATGATACCAAAGCAACATTAATTTAGAAGTGCTAATATACAGAGAACATTTAGCAATTTATAACACATATTTTGTCTGAAAATAACTCAAGTATATAAAATAACCATGTGCAATTCTTATCTTCATGGTGATGATAAATGATAGTTATTTACCCTCATAAAATTATCTGGACTCATTTAATTTCCTGTAAATGTGTTATACTTTGAAAATTCTATTTTGCTTAGCATTATTTATAAAATTAATATTTTATAATGCTTAGAACTTCATTTCTTAAAATCACATATTTACTGTATTTTGTCATCATTGCCTGTAATGTGAATATCATATCAAAATATTCCAAAGATACATCAGTCTCTTTTTTTATTTTCAGGCTTTCTAAGAGCAAACAAATGAAAAAGCAGAATTTTAACTGTTTACCTGTTTTTATTGATTAGTAAATATAATTTTAAAATTCTCAACAAAAATTGTTAGATTTAAGTATTTATTAGAAAACAGATTTTAATAGAATATATCAGAATGTAAGGATTTTTGGCATTCTGTCTAATTGCCAAAGCCTTTATGAATCAGAAATATGTTTTAAAAATCTTTAGGGATAGTAATCTGTCTTACATTATCTATAACCATTATTCAAATTTCATAAATTCATATTTCTTGTTTGATCTTCATGTCCAGTCATTAATTTACTGCTTCTTTCAACAAATGTTTATTGAGTGTCTACATTGCTCCTGGAACTGTTTGGGTCTTGGGGATCTATTAGGGAACAAAACAAGGTCCCTGCTCTCATTGACTAACATTCTACTAAGGGGAGATACAAAGTAAATAAATAAATATATAATATATCAGGTTGTAGTTAAGTGCTTTGAGGAAAATATTATACATTAAGCTTAGAGGATATTAATGGATGTAAGAGGGTGCACTTTTGGAAAAGCTAATAAGGGAATGCTTCTCTGATAAGACAATATTTGAGTAAATATCTGTGTGAAATAAGGGGCAAAATATGTAAATATCTAAAGGACAAGCATTCTAAATTGAAGGAAGAGCAGGGTTATAGGCCCTGAGATGAGTATTTGCTTGGAGTGTGTAATAGCGAGGAAACCTGTGTGATAGAAGAAAGTAACAAAAGGGAGGAAAATAGATGAGGTACTTAAAAGTCAGTTGTAAGATAACTTGGGGTCAAATTTGCATTACAGTAATTTTTTTCAATAAATTCAAACTTACAGAAAAGTGGCAAAAATAAAAACTCTTAAAAATGCATATAATCTTTATTCAAGTTGACCTATTATAAACAGTTAACATTATTTGTTTTATTTGTCCTGGCCTCCTTACCTGTGTGTATGTGTGTGTGTGTGTGTTTCCTCCTAAGCCATTTGAGAATAAATTACAAACACTGTGGTTATTTACCTCTACTCTTCAGGTGTATTTTCTTAGGGATATTTTCTTACATAATCAGAGTAGTTTTCAACTTCAGTAAATTTAACATTGATAGAATACTATAATCTACTATTTATATTTGTTTTGTCAGTTGACACAATATTGCCCTTGAAATTTTTTTATGTTCAATACAGGGTTTAGTGAAGAGTCAGATACTGCATTTAGTTTCCATACTGCTTTAGCTTCTTTTAATCTAGGATCATTACATAGACTTTAATTATCTTTCATGGCATTGATATTTTTGAAGAATATAGTTATCCCATTACTTGCTCTTTTAAAAAAATAGAACATTTATCATTTTGAGTTTGTCTGCTGTTTCTCTTGAGTAGACAGAAGTTATGAACTCTCAGGGGAATGCCACACTGGCGATCTTTTTTCCTTAGTGTTCTGCATCTGGAGGAATGTATATGGAGGTGGACATGGATTCCTCACCAGCGATTATAGTTTTAATTACTTAGGCAAGTCTAATTTCCTCACTGTGTATTTACCATTATTCACCCCCATTGTAATTAATATAACAGTCTGCTGAAAGACACTTTAAGACCATGCAAATACCTCACTGCTCAAAAAAATTTCCACCAAGATTTTGAATACACAAATGATTTTGGACTGATCCAATGTTTACTGTGATGGTATTATCACATCTACCAGCCAATACTTGGCTTTCTATTATAATCAAAAGGGCTCACTTCACTATTATTTATAAATATAGTTATCATTTTTATGTGTATAGACTCTTGCATTACTTTCTTTCAATTTGTTATGATTTTACTTCACTAATTATTTTGGTGCTCAATATATTACTTAATATTTTGGTGCTCGGGTTGTCATGGATTTAGCCAACTGTGATCCCATTCAAGCTCCTGGATCCTTGTGACATACTTTAAATAGTTTTTGAAAACTTTAGCATTATTATGCTTGGCATAACATTTAACGTTGTTATGCTTGGCATAACAAGATATTCCAGGATCTTGTACTTAAATGAACCCTGCTCTAGCTCGAGAATCAGCCTTTTCTCCAAAGTGTCTAGGTTTCCTTCAGTAGAATATGTTAGGAATATATTCTGGCCATGAGTTCTGCTCATTTCTGTAAGAGTGCCCGTGCTTCTTGGCTCTTTCAACAGACAGAGCTATGATTTTTGGCATTCAATCTGCAAATTGTGAGAGTGCTTGTTTCCCTGCAACCTCGCTTATAGACTATTTTATTAAGTGGTGCTGTTTTTCCAAACCATTGAGTGAGAAATGGCATCTCAGTACAGTCATCGTTTGTGTATATAGTATTATGAATGAAGTTGAATATCTTTTCATCTATTTAAAGTTATTTTATATATTAAATTATCTGTTTATAATTTTGCCCATTTTTTATAGAATTTATGGTGATTCTCTCCTTAAATTTCAAAAGTTCTTTATGAAATGGGAAATGAATGTTTTATTTGTAATATGCTTCAAGCAAATTTTTTTCGAGATTGTCATTTGCCTTTTGTGTTTGCTTATTTTATTTATTTATTTTTTTGCTGTGAAAACTTGGTTGTGTTATGTGGTCAAATGTATCAATATTTTATTGTAGCTAGATTTTTCAGCATATTTAGAAAGCATTTTTCTATACACAGTTTATAGAAGAGTTTAATCACATTTTCCTTCAGTGATTATATACTTTATTTTTAAAATATCTTTTATCTTCTTGTAGTTTATTCTTGTGTATTATTTGAAGAACAGAAAAGTTTTTACCTTTTTCCAAATATTTAATAGCCATCCAGCTTCTCTAACACCATTCAGTAAAAAGACCATTTGTCCCCATAATTTGAGAGATCACTTTTATCACATACTGGATTTTTTATATAAGTAAGGTCTATTTCTGTATTTTTTGTTACTTTTTTAAATGAGATTTCTCAATGATTATATCTTCTAACTTGTTATCATTTGTGCTTATGAATGCTATTGATTTTTGTATTTAGTATTATATTTTGCTGATTTACAGAACTCCTATATTTGCAATTATTCTTATCATTAATTCTCTAGGGTTTTCCAGGTAAACCACTGTCATTTGCAGACAGTTTTATTTCTTTTTTCTAATTGTTTTATTTCTCCAGTTTACTTTTCCTAATTGAATTGGCTGGTAGCTACAGAATGATTTTAAATAGTAGTAAAATTGGTAGATTTCCTTGCCTTCCTCCTGACCCTATTAGAAATAGTTCTTTTTCCTTTAATTACTCCTTTAAATCAGATGCTGACTTTAGAACTGAGCTATGTATATTTTTTTCTTATTATGGAAATATCCATCTATTTCTGTTTTTTCAAGAGTTGCTGGTCTGTGTCCAGTTTTGTCAAAGCATCTTTGAACATCTATTCAGATAAATATCCTTTTTGCTCCACAAACCTATTAAAGTGGTGAATTATATTAATAGATTTTCTAATATTCAATTGCCTTTGCATTCTTATTGTAAACACTACTTGGTCATGATATATTCTTAAGATGATGTTGAATGTCTTCTGTAATATATTATTTAAGATTTTGCATTAATATTAACGTGACATTGGCTTATAAGCTTCATTTCTGTTATCTTTAACACATTTCTATATTATTTTTACACTTACTTCATTAAATGAGTTGAGAAGTTTCCTTCATTTTCTGTGATCTAAAGCAATTTATACAGAAGTAGGGACTATTTATTCTATTACAGTTTGTCAGAATAGCCCTGTGAAAGAAACAGTTTGGGCCTGGGCCTAGTATAGTTTAGTGGGGTAGTATATAACTTTCTAGATTTTTTTCTCATATGGAAATTGATCTGTTTAGGCTTTCTATTTCTGCTGACATAAGTTTTGATAATTGTATTTGCCTAAGATGTTATCCATTTCTTCTAGGTTTTTGAATATGCATACACTATTTCTTCACTCACATGCTGTATTTTCTTTCTTTTTTTTTACTCTTCTGGCTTCTTTGATTTTTTAATTTTAATTTTAATTTTTTTGAATTTCAGCATATTATGGGGGTACAGATGTTTAGGTAATGTATATTGCCTTTGCCCCACCCGAGTCAGAGCTTCAAGCCTGTCCATTTCTGAGACAGTGCACACCACACCTCCCCTTGCCCCTCCCATCTGCTCAACACCCAATGAATCTTACTACTGTGTTTCCCCAAAAATAAGACAGAGTCTTATATTTATTTTTCCTCAAGACACCCTAGGGCTTATTTTCAGGGGATGCTTTATTTTTCTTTAAGTACGGTACAACGATCTACATTTATTCAAATATAATTAAGTCGTCTTCTTCTGGAACATCATCATAACTCTCCAAACCCCGAATTCCATCTTGAATTTCTTGTGACTCTATTTTCTTTAGAACCATTGGCCCCAAACTCTCATGTGGAGCAATAGAGCTCTCATGGGGCAGATGAGAAGGGCTGCTCCTCCTCTTTAACGCTCGGCGACAAAATGCATGGGTTGTGCAGATACCCTGGGTAGCCACGCCCATCACTAGGTCTTATTTTCAGGGTAGGTCTTATATTACGCAAATGCTTAGAAATTCTGCTAGGGCTTATTTTATGGGTATGTCTTATTTTCGGGGAAACTCAGTACTATATGCGCACTTAAGTGTAGACCAGTTAAAACCAATGTGATGGTGAGTACATGTGGTGCTTGTTTTTCCATTCTTGGGATACTTCACTTAGAATAATGGGTTCCAGCTCTATCCAGGATAATACAAGAGGTGCTATATCACCATTGTTTTTTGTGGCTGAGTAGAACTCCATGGTATACATATATCACATATTATGAATCCACTCATGTATTGATGGACACTTGAGTTGATTCCACATGTTTGCAATTGTGAGTTGTGCTGCTATAAACATTCTAGTGCAGATGTGTTTTTTATAAAATGTCTTTTGTTCTTTTGGGTAGATGCCCAGTAATGGGATTGCTGGATCAAATGGTAGTTCTACTTGTAGCTCCTTGAGGTATCTCCATATTACTTTCCACAGAGTTCCTACTAGTTTGCAGTCCCACCAGCAGTGTATGAGTGTTCCTATCAGCATTCATGCCAAAATTTATTGTATATTTTCTATTTATGATTTTTCTCATTTTTCTTAATTAAACTAGTAGTTTGCATATTTAATTTTTAAAGAATAATTATTTAGATTTTTCATTTTGGATATTTTTGATGTTCTTTCCTCATTTCTTTTGATCTTTCCGATGTCATGTATTTTTGTTTACATTGTCATTCTTTTACTATTTGAATTATTTGTGTTCTATTCATTTATTATTATTTTATTTTTATTGATATAGATATCGTGACTATAAATTTTTCTTTTATTACTTCCTAAAATGTATCACATATATACTGATAATACTTTTCATTATCAGTGATTTTTAGACATTCCATAGTTTACATTTCACCTTTTGCTGAAAAGTTGTTTCATATTTATTTTCTAGTTGTATGGCATTATGATCATAAAACTTTGTAATATCTCTACTTTATAGCACCTATTAATATTTGTTTGTGCCCTAGCTAGTGAAAAATTTGGGCTTTTTAACACTACAAAACTTTCTTCTTTGTCTCACTAAATAATTTTTGGGCTAAAGTCTAATTATTCGTGTAACTGGATTGCAATCTCTCCTTTCTTATTTTTTCCATTTTCTGGGTAAATCTTTGTTCTTCCTTTTCTTAACCTTTTTGAATCACTGGATATCAGGGTCTTGTATATCGCATAGAAGTAGATTTGATTTATCAAGTCAATTTGAAAAAAAAACCATTTGACTAGGCAAACTAAAGCCACTTATATTTATAGATATGTCTCATCTGTCATTTCATCTAACCTTGCAATTACTGTGTGTATTATATTTTCTCTGTTTCTTTTTCTATTTAGTATGTTCTCCTTTCCTTTGCTTAAAAAATTCTTGTGGTATTTAGAAGGTATATATTAATTACTAGTTCTGAATTTTATATTACTACCATTTGTAAATAATGTTCTTTTTCTTGTATTTATGCTTTTATTATCAGATATGTCTGTTTTTAATGGTATCCCTTGATGCCCATGTGTTTTCTTAATAGCAATGATGTTATTTCCCTCTCCTTATTTCTATGCTTCCTTCTCCTCCTCTTTTTTATCTTATTTTTAATTTTATGGATACATTATAGTTGTATATAATTATGGGGTGCATGTAAGATTTTGATACAAGTGTACAATGTGTAATGATCAAATCAAGGTAATTGGGATATCTATCACCTCAAACATTTATCATTTATTTATGTTGTGATTATTCCCATTCCATTCTTTAGTTATTTTCAGATATACAATAAATTATTATTAATTGTAGTCATCCCATTGTGCTACTGAACACTAGATCTTATTCCTTCTATCTAACTGTATATTTGTGCCCATTAACAAACTCCTCTCTTTCCTTTCTCCCCATTACCTTTTCCAGCCTCTGATAACCATCATTCTATTCTCCATCTCCATTGGGTAATTTTTTTTAACTCCTACATATGAATGAGAACATGTTATATTTGTCTTTCTGTACCTGGGTTATTTTTCTTAACATCATGTTTTCCAGTTCCATCCATGTTGTTGCAAATGACAGGATTTCACTCTTCTTTATGAATGAATAATATTTAATTGTGTATGTACACATGTATGGGTATATACATGTGTAATGTATGTACCACATTTTCATTATCAATTTATATGTTGATGAACACTTAGACTGATTCCATGCCTTGGCTATTGTGAAAAGTACACAATAACCATAGGGGTGTAGATACCCTTTCAATATACTGATTTCCAATTTTGGGGGTATACACTCAGCAGTGAGATTTCAGGGTCGTATAGTAGTTCTATATTGAGTTTTTTGAGGAAACTCCACACTGTTCTCCATAGTTGTACTAATTTACATTCGCACCAGTGTATGAGGGTTTCCCTTTCTCCACATCTTTGCCAGCATCTGTTATTGCCTGACTTCTTGATAAAAGCCATTTTAACTGGGGCGAGATGATATCTCATTGTAGTTTTGATCTGCATTTCTCCAATGTCTAGTGATGTTGAGAATTTTTCATAAAGCTATTGAACATTTTTATGTCTTCTTTTAAGAAATATATATTCAGATATTTTGTCCAGTGTTTAATTAGATTATCTGGGGTTTCAATAAGGAATAGTCAACCTGTATTTCAGCAATAAATGCTATATTGGCTATAAGTTCTTTTTCTTTTTTTTTTGTAATAGATGCCTCTTATCAGATTGAGAAAGTTTCTTTCAATTTCTAGTTACTGACTTTTTTAAATTATGAAAAGTTATTAATACTTGTCAGTTTTTTTGCATCTATTGAGTGTTCATATTCCTTCTTTTTTCTTCAATGTAGTGGATTACAGATGCATTTTTGAAATGTTGAACCCACTGTGCATTTACAGGGATAACCTCCATTGGTCATGACATATTATTCTTTTCATGTGTTGTAGCATTTCATTTTTTTCTATTGAATACTACTTTTTCTTATTATAGATCACATTTTTCTACTTCTTTGTAAATAAGTTTTTTGTTTCTTGGTCTTGTTTTGTTTTTATGGGAGGTTTAATGGATATTGCATTGTGGTGGGTTTGTATTATGTTGTCCTTTAGTTAAAGATTATTAAATTTTGTCCCACCAGATAATTTACTGACATCATTTAGACCTCCACAGACTTTATTTTATTCTTAATTAAGGTGTTGCTGCTTTGTTTTCTACTTATTTCTAGGGAATTACTCTTATATTATGGCTTGTTCTTACTTTTAAGTTTTGGCCTTCCTCTGGTATCTATTAACTTCCTGAAGAACTCAGTAAAGTTTCTTCACTATGGCTTTACTAAACTCCAACAATTGCATTGTCTCTGGAATTTTTGGTTAGTTTTCAGTTCCTCAGTAATCATTATCTGAGAGGCTTTATAGACTCTTGCCCTACACATATGCATCTTAGGGGTTGACCAATTTCCCAAGGGATCCCCCTGAAAACATTTGGAACCCCCTTTTCAACTTTCTTCTCTTTTCCAGCATCTCTCTTCTTTTCAGTACCCTGTTCACAATTCCTGCTGCCTCCACAAACACATATTCTAATCAATGGCTTCTAGGGTCAACGAAAGTCCAATGCTCTTGTTAGGACACCATCTACATTTGCCAAAGAAAGCTCTGGCAATGGTTGGTCTCACTTCATATATTTTTCTTCATTTAAGGATTACAGTCCTCCATACCTTGTCATTCAATGCCTGAAGACATCACCTCATATAATTTGTGCACTTTTTAATTATTTAATGAGGAAGAGCAAGTTTATTACCATTTATTTTTTCATGTTTTTTGAAAGTTTGCTTCAAGTTTGCTTAATTTTGAAATTGCAAAAAAGTGTTTTTTATCAAAAATGAGCTAATACAAGGAAATAGAATTATTAGAATTCTTACGAGCACCCCAACATCTCCCATTATTCATCTCCATTTAAACTCACCAATGCTAATAGTATGGTATAAAAATTTCCTTACTATATCTTATTTCCCAAGTAAATGCAAACACAATTATACAAGAATTTATTTTGTTTTTATATTTTTAAAGATACAACATTAGTGTGTACATAACCTAGCAGGCAGTTTTTTTTTTTATCACTAATCAAGATATGTGCATTTCTCTTAGTCTATACTCACAGATCTATTTCATTCTGTGACTGAACAATAAGTAATACAACTATTTATTAGGGATACATTTTTAGATGTTTGGCAAAACATATTCAGTAAACTTGTTTTTGTTGCTTTTTCTCTGTGTACTAGATGAATCTATGTAGAATTGCTGGGTCAAAGGGTAAAATACTTTTTAATTATTTCCAAATTACTTTCTGAAAAAGTATTTTTCAGAAAATTGCTTTCAAAAAAAGCAATTTTTTTCACCAATCATGTATCAAAATGCTAGATTTCTTAACTCTTTTGCCAAAAATATTTTGAATTTAATATACTTTTTCCTACCAAACTTCTTTAAAAAGTATTTACAAAAGCTGAACTTGACTGATATGGAATGAAAGGATGTTCTAAATATAGTGAATTGTTTAAGAAAAAGATACAAAATGTTCCCCACAGATGAATGAGAACATTGAAATGTAACATAGATTAATCTAATATAGCCTGAAGCCAAAAGATGTGTAATACAGAAGAAGAAAGTGGACTTAATAAGATTTATCAAGGTTTTATTTTTTGTTTTACGTGTATATATATTATCCCATTTAATACTGGAAATGCAATTTTAGTGTGAAATTGATTCATTGGCATATTTACCTGAGAGTGAACAACTTTCAGAAAAGAAGACGTGTAGTCATGAGTTAATGACCCAAAGTCAGACTGAAATTATTTTACCTTCACTTGAATATCCATTTAGAAGATAATGATTTTTGCCAAGGTCAGCTACAATTAATGGGAAGGCATTTCCATTTTGATTAGTAATTTCACTGACATCATTAACAACAAATGGTCCACCAGGCTGAGAAATATAAAATCTACAAACAAATCTATTAAGTTGTAAGGAACAACTTGATCTATTTTACTAATGTTGAGCTTTCCTTTCGTTTTTCTATTAATATATAAGACAAGAAAGTATTAAATAGAAACTCTTGAAACCTATCTTGATGACTGCTTTGGTGTAATTCTGAAATTAATCAAGCAAACCATGTCAGAGTTTTGCTTCTCCCTCAAAGCTCAAAAGAAATGTCTTGAATTTTGTTGTCAAAATTGCAAGCAAAGTTGTCAACAAGTAAAGATAAGTGAATTTCTAATATTTATCTTTAGAATCATAAAAAATTATATTTTCTTAAGAATATAGAAGATTGTCCTATGGCTTCATAGACCATAGCATATTGTGTAAAATATTTAAGAAATACACAAATATAAATATAAAATATTTGTTCACATTATAGATGTCTAAATTATGTGTCATAGAATTTCGTCTTAGTTGCACGTCATGTTAATAACACCTTATTAATATAGAATTCTGCAATATGTCAAAAGGTGTGGGTATTCAGAAGCTTAATTTAAAAAAGATAAACCAGCTGGGTATGGTGGCTCCCACTTATAATCCTTGCACTCTGGGAGGCCAAGGCAGGAGTACCCCTTAAACTCAGTAGTTTGAGACCAGCCTGAGCAAGAGAGAGACCTTTGTCTACTAAAAATAGAAAAAATTAGCCAGGCACGGTGGCACATGCCTATAGTCTCAACTACTTAGGAGGCTGAGGCAAGAGGATCGCTTGAGCCCAGGAGTTTGAAGTTGCAGTAAACTACAATGATGCCACTGTACTCTACATGGGGTGACAGAGTAAGACTCTATTTCAAAAAAAAATTGCAAATAAAATATATATTTAATCTACTCTATAGATATATTTAATTTTTTATTGAATAATATAATCTTATCATCTGTGTTATACACATTAATATACAAAACAACCAAATTAGTGTGAGAATATCTTTATTAAACCAATTATTCATCATAGCATTTTCAGGCATTCCTCCAAATTTTTCTGAATCAAGTTACTTCATAGAGTCAAAAGAGTGAAATGATGATATTGTAGATGTTTTGTGGGAATTGTTATTGTAAGTAAAAGTTTGAAGATAGAAAAAGAGACAATGAGGCTTCCTAGAAATGTTTCCTTGATTAGAAGACAGATGACTCAGAAGGCCAGAAGATGTTAGCTTTGTTACACACTGTACCCAGAATAGGAATCATGTCTCTTATATATTCTTTATAAATGTATGATGCTGATGTCAGTAGGGTACACAAATAACCAAATGTGCATTAAAATTTTACTAGTGTTTGGGTCAAGGAGCTACCATGAATAAACAAAATAACCTATATCTGCTCCCCAATTATACACATCATAAACAAACTCTCTCCAAACACACAGTGTACAAGTAAAATGAAAAATAAATATAAACTGAGACATGATCATAGTTGAAAATAAAATAAATTTTCTAAACAGACTAGAACAGAAAATAACCCCACAGGAATAGTAAGAAGTGGAAGCCTCACTGGTTTCTAATGAAGTGTCAGCCTATCAAGGCTTTGGTAACTACCATTTCTACCATGTCATCCAATGCTCTTTAATCACTTATCTTCACAGTATTTATTACTGACTTATGTGCATAGTTTAGATTTATTTGCGTGCTTTTGAGAGTAGGGATTTTTACTTGCATCTATGTATCTGACTCTTAGTGCAGGCAGAATAAAGATTTATTTATAGGAAAATATAAAACAAAAGGTAAAAAATTAACATCCATATTGTATAAAGAACTTCTACAAATAATCTATTTTAAAAAGAGGGAATGGATACATCAGGCAATTAATCATTAGGGAGCCTAAATATTCAGTAAATAAAGGAAACTACACACAAGAAAGTTTTCCGTTTGAAGACGCTTTTCCAGAGTTGCCATAGTGACTTCCCAAGTGTCTACTTGGAACTAATCTTCAAATTATGCTCAAAGTAAATGATTGTATTGAATCAAAATTTACAAAAGAGTTTACTCTCTCATAAAAAATTAAGGAGTTACTTAGATTTCGTATATGACTTAAACATTGCAATTTGGACTATAAAAGAAACACAAAAGAAAGACAAAATGCATGCAATTTTTCTTTTGTTATTGTTGTCTTCTAGGGGTAAAATGAATAATATTAATCAAAGTTCACTTTGATCTGTGAATCAAAGCCAAAGATCAAGTGGGTGTGGTATGTCCAGCTCTCCTGATTTTCCTTCAATGAAGGTGCAAGTTAGGCTGTTATCATGCTTGCATCTCATCCAAACTTAGAGGTTTCTCAACAATTTCTAATGACTTGTTATATTGGTGACTTTGGGTTGACTTACTTCAGAACAGTTGGTATCTGTGAAGTCTTTTGAGAGAAAATACATTTGAAGTTCCACATTCTAGGAAAAAAAGAATGAATTTTAGATTCAGTTTGCATTTCTAAAATCCATCTTGGCTTGTTTAAAATTTTTTCAACTAACACTTTTTATAAAAAAACATTCTATGAAGAAAATAATCACAGGTCCCGTTGAAGTCTGTGGTATATAAATGCAGTGAGAAATTGTTATAGTTACTTCCTAGGTCAGGTACATCTAATTTAATTTTCATCAGTGTTAATATATTGTGAAAAAAAAAGGTGTGTACCAGTGTGTATCCACTGGTACATTCATGGCAAGAGTAAAGTAACATACAGAATTTAGGTGAGCAATAAGAAATCTGAATAAATAACAGAGACAAGTTTGGGAAGGGCTGGATAATTTATTTAAAAAGTGAACCTGTACTTCTTTTATGTCTTCTATCATTGTGTTCTCTTTTTCTACTAACAGATTTCAGTATATATCTCATTTTTTATGTGAATATGGCTATTCTAACCATAGCAAATTTTCTTATTGTATTTACTAAAAACTTCATTAATCTGTTGTGTATGATAACTAGTAATAAGACAATCTGCCTATAATGTGATATTGTGATAATGTGATATGATTCCTGTCATGAATAGAATAAATTCTGCTTGTAGGAAACTTATCATATTCCAGAAGCTCCATAAATTTTTAAATACCAGGTCTCCTTTCATCTGGCATTATAATATATCAAAATATAATTGCCTAGCTATCTGAAGTGATAGTACCTCAATTTTTAATCATTTACTAATATAAATTAATCTCTACTTTATTCTTTCTGCTATGATTTGAAAATGTGCCCAATACATTTCACTGAGACAATATTCAAATATCTTTTTTTATACATGACACTTTGTTGAGATAACCTGAAAGTTATAAGTAGCTTATATCAGATCTAATATGTTAGATATTTTCAATTGCTAAGCATAGAAAAGTAGCATAGGAAATCCTCACTTTTTTATTTATTTTTAATTTTTTTATTTTTAATTATTATGGGTACACAATAGGGTACATTGATGTTTTGATATAGACATACAATGTGTATTAATCAAATCAGGGTATGTGGGGTATCCATAACCTCAGGCATTTATCATTTCTTAGTGTTAGGGGCATTCTGATTTCATTCTTTTGGTTATTTTAAAGTATATCCTAACTTATTGTTGATTATAGTCACTGTTGTGCTATCAAATATTGTTCATTCGGTCTAATTATCTAACTATATTTTTGTACCCATTAACAATCTCCGCTTCATCCCCCTCTCCTGCTACCCTTGCTAGCCTCTGGTAAATGTCATTCTACTCTCGGTCTCCATGAGATTAATTGTTTTAATATTTAGCTCCCACATATGAGTGAGAACAGGTGAAATTTGTCTTTTTGCGCTTGGCTTATTTCACTTAACATAATGTTGTCCACTTCCATCCATGTTATTGCAAGTGGCAGGATTTCATTTGTTTCTATGGCTATATAATATTCCACTGTGCATATATACCACAATTGTTTATACATTCATTCACTGATGGACACTTAAATTGATTTCAAATCTTGGCTGTTGTGAATAAACATGGGAGTGCAGATATCTTTTCGGTATTCTGAATTCCCCTCTTTGGGATATATATACCCAGCAGTGGGATTGTTAGCTCATAGGGTAGTTCCATTTTTAGTTTTTTGAGGAACTTCCATACTGTTCTCCACAGTGGTTGCACTAATTTACATTCCTCATACCAACAGTGTGTGAGGGTTTCCGTTTCTCTAAATCCTCACCTGAATTTGTTATTGCCTATCTTTTTGATGAAAGTCATTTTAACTGGGGTGAGATGGTATCTCAGTGTAGTTTTGATTTTCATTTCTCTGATGACAAATGGCATTAAGAATTGTTTCATACCTTTTGACTCTTTGTATGTCTTCTTTTGAGAAATGCCTATTCAGATCCTTTGATCATTTTTAATGGGATTGATTTTTTTCTATTGAGTTTTTGGAGCTCCTTATATATTCTAGTTTTTAGTCTCTTGTCAGATGGGTAGTTTGCAAATATTTTATCCCATTCTTTGGGTTGTCTCTTCACTTTGTTGATTGTTTCCTTTGCTGTGCAGAGCTTTTTAGCTTGCCCTGATCCCATTTGTCCAATTTTGCTTTGGGCTTTGGTTGCCTGTGCTTTGGGGGTATTATCAAGAAATCTTTGCCCAGACCAACGTCCTAAAGCATTTTGCAAATGTTCATAAGTTTCAGAGTTTAGTAATTTCAGCACCATTTATTGAAGATATTGTTCTTTCTCCACTGTATATTCTTGGCAACTTTGTCAAAGATAAGGTCCCTATAGATGTGTGGATTTATTTCTGGATTCACTATACTGTTCCTTTGGTCTATGTGTCTGTTTTTACATCAGCATTGTCATATCTGTAAGGTTTTTTGGTGGCAGCGAAAAGAAAAGACAGAGAGAGAGAAAGAGGGGGGTCAAACCACGTGGCTTTATTTAGCACTCCCTGACGAGGTTCTAGGGCCCCAAGAAAGGGGGAACCCCAAGTCGCCTCCGTTTGAAGGGGGTGAGTCCTTTTATACCGTTTAGGCTGGACTAGGGACTTTTGGCAGGAAGAGCTGAGGCGACCTTTGGTGGTCATTGAGAAATAGGAGGGGCTGGGGGTATTTGCGGAATCCAGGAGCCAAAACTTTCTTATCCAGGTGTGGTAGTTTTTAGCGTGGCAGTCGTCCTTGGCAGGTCTTTGGCGGGTCTGGTCTCATGAGCCTTTTCTCTTTTGATCTAGGAAAGGGAGGGGGTACACCACCAGCCTTACAATATCTACACTGGAAGAGTAGTGGTGTGGAGATAACATGAATTTGGGAGGCAGAGATAGGTAGATTTAAATCCAGAGTCTGCCTTGGACCCCTTGTGTGGTCTTGGTCAAGTTTTTCAACATTTCTGAGACTCAATTATCTATGATGAATAATAAAAATATTAATCTAATGATAATTTGATTAAAATATACAAAATATGCAGACTTTTACTTGCTGATATAGTCATTGCTATTATTATTTGAATACTTTTCATATTTAATGTTGTTCCAGAAATGAAAAATAGATTAGATATATATTTTAAATTTATTTTGTGAAGATAATTATTTTAATAAATTCAGAATCAATGCCATTATCTAACTCTTCTGCTTGGAGCATTCTAAAATTATGTAGCAGAAAATATGATATTCAATTGTTCATACTCCTTTCAAAATCTAAGGGTATAAAATAAGTATGTAGTTATAAAATTAGAAAACACCATGAGTCGTACATGCACACGCACCCCTTTTGTTAAAAGTAAAAACTGTGTGTAGTTTTATAAACAGAGTAAATTGTTTTAAAGGGTAAAGGGAAGAGAAAAAATAAGAGCATTTTAAAGTGTTTTTTAAAAGTAAATATAGAAATAAAAATAAGACAATTAATGTCTATAATATTGATTAGTTAAAGTATGACTATTCTGGATGTAAACTCATTTTGGATAAAAATTGCACTTAAATATTAATTACCTTTGTTTGACACTACTAATTTTTATTTTTTAAATTTAATTGAATAAGAAACGGAGAAAATTAACTATGGTAAAGCATTTATTTCCTTTGCATTTTCTCCTTCCTCAACAAGGAGGGGATAATTGTAAAATATTGGAATTTTATTATATTCCTTTTTCTCCTCACTTCTGCTAATCCTTTATATTTCAGATTAAGTTAGAGTTACTTTAGTAAGAATTATGTTACATTTATTTTGTAAAATCAGCTTTCAGAACAATTCATACATCTACTGTAGATCTCACATTAACACTGTGAGGCTTCCTTGAATTCCCAAGTGTAGATAGGGTGTTTTTCTTTAGTATGGCAGTAGAAACACTTGTTATATTTTCATTAGACTTGTAACAGATGAATTATTGAAAAGAAATTTTTTCCTTTGTATATAATAGAATAATTCATACCTTTAAAATATATTGTACTATAGTATAATTACTAACTTGTAAATATCTCTCAATATATTATAACATTTTAGAGGGCAAAGACTACAAATATCACACTGTATCATGAGTAAAAAGCACATTTCTTGCTACAGTGCAGGTAACACACTTTACAGGAAGAAGAAATAAAACACTGTCACACATTATGAATTTCTGCATATTCCTTTCTATGTCTGTTCTTTAGAAATATTTCTAAACTTTTAATGATATTAACCATCAAAATTTGTCAAGTCTCAGAAACAATTCAGCTTTTCTTACAAAGAATCTATACAAAATTTTATTTAAGCTAGATAGTTATTTCATTATTGTTTATGATATTTTATAAAAGAACATAGATTAAAATTGATATTTCTTTAGAAAGATGTTTAAAAATGGGTAGTTTCATTTAGGAAGTAAAAAAATATGTGCTCTAACTGATATTTCAATGTGTAGCAATATATGCATAGAGCTAATCCTTGGCAATGTACCTAACATCAACTCTAAAATCAGAGAAGTTTATTTAAAGAGAGGTAAATGAACTTAAGTATATAAACATGGAAATATACATATATTCATGTATAAGTTACATATATACTTATAAATTACATATATGTGCATATATTTGAAGTATTTATTAAAATATATACACATATAAGTTGATGTTGCTGCATAGAAATATCATCAGATTAGTGGAATTTTTCTTCAAGTGCTTAATTTAATTTTCCTGTTTTTCATCTTTATATGTTTATCTTAATATACTTTTTTTTTAATTTCAGCATATTATGGGGGTATAAACGTTAATATACTTCTATATTTTATGCTGACAAACTTCAGGGTAACATTTCAAAATTACATATGGGAAGTGATCAAAACAAAGAAGGATATTTTTTACATATTATTATAATGTGGACAAAAAATAAACACTGGGGGAAGATATGTTTATTATCTTGGAGATATTTTTAATATTCTGTAATTGTTCATTATATACCAGGCAGTGTTCATTTTCCCATGATTTATCTCATTTACTATACACATCCAATCTGCAGGGTAGATATTATGATAATTCTTGTCCTTGTTGTGTAGAAAAGGAAACTCAACTGCAGTGAGAAGGAACTTGCCTCAGGCCATATCACTGGTAACTAGTCCAGTCTTTACTCAATCCCAGAAAGTCTGATTGGTCCAGGCTTCTGATTGCAGTCCAACTCACATTGCTAAAAACACTACACTAAATAACAAGAAAAAGATTCAGAAACCCTAAACATTAATGGGGACTTAATATGCTATGAAAAAAAATGCACAAATAAAAGCACAAATCTAAGATGTCCACCTCTTCCTAACAGAACTAGCAGAGCATTCAGGTGTGTGTGTGGAGAGGGGGAGAGATAAAGACTGAAAATTATGCGAGTGAAAAATGAGGTGATTAATAAGTGTGTGGGGGAAACAAATATTTACTCAAGAAAGGAAATATAATTATAGTTCATAAATTGCCTCTCCAGTGAATAATATTCCCTTGAGTCTATTCATATAAACACCCATCATTGATTTGACTAAAAATAGGCATATAAAGAGGATAGGGGAAGAGGAGATGTGAAGCTTTAAAAGGGTCAAACCCTCATTTATATAAGAAAAATTTAATTGTACATGTCTAAAAGTAGATAAAACAAGGAATAACAGTTTATACATATTATTTGCAAATGGTTAGTTTAACCACCATGAGATAAAATGTCTAAACGGGTTAAAAGTTTTTCCCTGTAGGCAGCAGGACTGATTAATGTGCATGAGGAGGAAGAAAGGCTTAACGTGAAGGACTGCAGTTCTTCATTGTAATCTCTTCAGTGGTATTTGATATTATAATTATATACATTGGATAAAATTACTCATACAAAAGGAAAAAGCATAGCTTTAACATGTATAGAGAACATTTTCAAAACTCATATTTTAAATTCAGTTGACAAACATGGGTTTCCCCATAAATTGAATCACCAATGAAAACTTATCCTTCTGTAATTCCAGAAATTGTCAAAAAGTAGGTTGGTTCTAACAAAATGCCAAATACCTCAACAATTGCTCAGGTGAACAGTGTATTGATTCCAAAATTTGATTCAAATGCACTTTCTTTTTTATACTTCATTATAGAGCCACATCTTCAACCCCTATTTTACTTTTAGTATAAAGTCTGTATCTATAAATAGGTTGCTGCCTCATTATACTATCTCATATTGCTCCTAAATTGAATACAGCTAGATTTGGCAGCTTGAATCAAAGATAAATTATTCTAAATTAGTCTTTACATAAAAGTATGTCTGAATCATATCAGTTTCTGGGAATGATGTAAACACTAGTTAACTTTGACTTAAATTCTTACCAAATATACTCATTGTTCTCTGAAAATACAGATAATATTACTTTGAACTTTGATATAGAAATTTTTCAGAATAAAAGACAACACCAAAAAAGAACTTTGGACCAATCATGACAAAGGCATTTTCAAGGTGGTGGAATCTCCAGCCATAGGCCAGAAAAGTATCTTCTAGTCATCTTCAGGGTGCCCTCTAGAGGCCTATTGAAGGAATTCTGGTCCCTTCTCACTTGCAAGTGAACAAAGACAATAGAACTCCATTCAGTTTCTAAAACAGGCTTTTCAGTCACTGGCAGCAGCCAGGCAACAGTAATTTGCAAACCCTGCCCTTTATTAAAATTCATTGTTGCTTTCAGAGTTAGAGAACTATAATTTGAGAGATCTGAGCAAGACCAAGAAGAAATAACATTTTATATAATCACTTTCAAGAGCTGCTATATAATTAAACACATGTGCAATTAATTTTAAGCAAAAACAGCAGCCATTATGCAGTGAAAGTCGCTTTATACTAGCCCTGGTTTATAGCAACAGAATGGATATGATGTCAAGTGGTACAATTTGGCATGGTTCCAGCAAATTTACAATTTTGTGAAAGTGCCATCAATAGAGCATTGTTTTTGCTTTAGTTTACTTTTCTCCAGCTATATGGCTCTATATTAGTAGCAAAACATGTGGCATATTAGTTGTGGCAGTTTAGGCTATAGCTGTACGGTGTGTAATACCAAGACATCTATGTTGAAACTTCTTTTATAAAATAAAAACAATCCCACTCAATTGGGAAGAAAACTGCATGAAAAATTCCATATTTAACTTTTTAAATTTGTATTATATAATTTACTAAATGCATTTATAAAAGAAAGTAATCATGCAATAATTTGATTTACATGGGATAAATTAAAAATAAAGTTCTTGCTATAGTGTTTTTAAATAAAAATACAGTCTTTATTTCAAGAAGTCACATGCTGTCTCACTGCACAATGCTTAGATTGCAGTAATAGCCAAATTTGAAATGCAAGACCGCCTTGAAAACATGATGTTATGTAATTCAGTAAAAACTCTGAATTTACTCTCAGCTTATAGATTATGTGGGGAATGCTATGATATGTTCCCTGGTAATATACAGCAGTCTTATCAAACAAACAAAAAATCCAATTAAATTAATAGACCATCAAATAATTTACTTTTTACCTCAAAAATTTAGTTAATGTTTAAATTATATCATTCTGAGACACACAAGAGTAGAGAAGACTGGTTGAATAGAGCTTGGATCATAAATTTGAAATTTGATATTCCCAATTTCAATTAACCTTTGACAATAAGATACATAAGGATTTTGAAATTTTATAATACATGAGGACATTTATTATAAAATGCAGGCGACTGCATTCTCAGTGAACTTCACTGCGTCGTTGAAATGATGCCAGCAGAGGTTTGGAAAATAAAGAACTGCAAAACCCAGCTTGGAAATAAGAAGGGCATTTTTCAGCATTTTAGAATCCTTCTAGCAGAGATAGGACCATAGGAAGAGATTTGAATCCATAAATAAACTTCATGCAATGCAATCTAGATCAAAATAATGCAAGATCTTTAACATAAAGCTGTCTCTAGAAAGGGTTCTGAAAGAAAAGCAAACGTTCTGGAGAACCCCCTTCAACTTATAAGCTTTCTACTTCAGTCTAATTAATTAATTTAACTAGTAGCATTTTAACTAGTAGCATTTAATTTAGCATTTTCTAGATGTCAGGGATTGAACAATGCACTAGCACCCAATGATGAACAAAATAATTATAACTTATGCCCTAAAGAGATTTTTATTCTTTATAAATAATAAACAAGTTAATGTCAAGTTCACTAATCATTTGGCATAAATGCTACTAAAGACCTGAGATTAAAGAAAAATGCATCTTTGAGGCAGTGACGTTTATGGTAAGAGTGGAAAGAGGGAATAAGTGTAAAAATGGATTTTCTCTGTTTCGAGGAACTGAGAAGAGGCCTATTTAGCTGGAGTACAGTGTGGACTAAGCCAGGATGCATAGGCATTTCAGGCCATGGATGGTATTATAAATCAAGTGAAAGTCAGCTGGGAGGTTTAAACTGGGAATGACATGCTCTAATTTACCTTTTAAGATTATCATTTATGGATTTCAAGGAGGCAAGAATGGAAATAGGGGAGCAAGTAGCATATTGAGACATCTAGGCAAGAAATTTTAGTAGTTTGAAATAAGGTGGCAGCAGTGGAGATGGAAAGAAGGGAGGAGATGTGAGATATGTGTTGGGAGTAGATGTGGTATAATTTGTAGATGAATTAGAAAAAAACAATAAAGAAAGTCACAGAAATAAGGACAACTCCCAACTTTCTACTTTGAACAGTTGGGAAGAGAGGTGCTGGTTACTAATGATGGCAAAGACTGGAAAGCAAAGCATGAAATCCATTGTGAACACGTGAAATTTGAGATGTTCATGAAGCCTCTAAATGGAGAAGGTAAATAGGTAGTTGGGTGTATAAATTTGAAACATAGAGAAGAGGTTTAGGCTGGAGATAATTGTGAGAGTTGTCACCATATAATCAAACACCACTTTCATTATTCATGTTAATAGCCAAGGCCCTCCACCTGAAAGAGCAGCTCCAGCTACGGGAAGCAGCATTTTCAGCTACAGATTTTTCTTTTCTTTTTTCTAACCTCTAATAAGTCATTTTATTATGTGTTACATTTTCTCAGAGCTTTGTAAAATTATGGAAATTATTATAATTTCCATAGTGATGAGATACAGCATGGTGTAGTGGGAAAAAATTATTCACCTCACATAAAAATTTACATCCATCATTTATTAACAGTGTGGCTTTGGGCAGGCTGCTCCATGTCTCTGAGCCTCTCTATTTTCTGACCCTCCATGAAAATAGGCAGTTAGAAATACCCTTTGAACCTATAGAGTAGGTGTGTGCATATCTTGTGTTGGAGGAATCTAATCTAAAATATATCACAGTAAAAAATGACACGGCACTATAATTTAAGGGATTATTAAATAGACCTAAGATTTTAACGTCTGACTTTGGTTTAAAATGTTTTCCCAGCCAGATCACATTTGTATACTAGAATCCATCTTATTTAAAAATAACAGCCATGGCAATCCAAAAATGCAGATGGCTCAACGATAATCCATATCATCCCAATTATTCTAAATGATGCATAAAGGCTGTTCCAATATTTTATTCATTAACCATGCCACTCTGATAATAATACTTGCTTAAGGATCTGGAATCTAAATTTTACATAAGCTTGTACATGATAGTTGACCTCAAGAATTATATAAAATATTAACTTATTTATAATGGCCAGTCTTTTAGTCATTGATAACAATTTGATAAGCAGATATCCAGAAAAAGAGAATATAAATGAACCATGGTCAAGATGCTGTCATTTTAAATTAAAAATATACATGCATATTTCTGTGTATATAAAAATATTTAAAGCTAATACTATCAGGAAAGTAAATTTATTTCCAATTAGTATGATGAGTCATAATTAATACTCAATATAACTGAAAATTAAAATTAGAAAGAATTTACTTCAATCAGAAAATTCAATAGTTGATTTGTCTCTTTAAAGCTAAGTAATTTAAGATTACAATATCTTTAACATTGTCTCTGTCTTAATGATTGTGGGGATTTGGATAATCCTGCATATTTTTCCAAATGAAAACAAAGCATTAACTAGGTTAAATGCAGAATAAGAATATAAGCTGCAGTTTCTGAAATGGTCAGCAGAGAGCCTCAGTAAGGCTCCCGTGGTTAACAACTTACTCTGCTTCTATTAAAGGAAAAAGATTAAACCATATTAATAACTAACATTGCAAAATAATTGAAACAATTATTTAGTGTATCTATTAAAAGGTATCTAATACTAACTTAAGATGTAATGATGGGCTTCTTTGAGGGGAAAAATAAAAAAACAAAATCGTCTAAATTAATGTATGAAGTAGAAGGAGGAGAGACATTTAAAAATACTCATGAGGGATTTTCTGTCAATTTATATTTGATTTATGTAGTAGAAAGTTTAACATATTCCAAAAGATAAATGTTTTATTTTCCCTTTCTACAGAGAAGAACTGCAAAAACTTTACGTATACAATCTTTGCTTCTATTAGGAAATCAAGTCCAATCCCGGAACAGAGTTTTAGAATGTTTCCTAAAAGGTAAATTTCAAAATTTGAAAATAAAAAAACATACTCGATAATGACAGAACATCTTTAATTTGGATTCTCTATGCTCAGAATGCTCAGAATGTTCACAATAGACACTTAAAAAAAATTAACCTATTTTATTTTTTCTGCATTTACACATGAGAAAAATAAACATTTTACATCCTTGAAAAATTAATATCAATTTGTTTTTAAACCAAATGAGTTTAATTCATTGGCACATTTTGCCAGAAAAGACTTATTTTACATATAATAATATAAAAACTTATTTATTTTGAGGAGAGATGAGAATCATCCTAGTGTGAGACAATTCTGGTGATCTCTCTTGAAATCATTGGGAATTTAACAGGATGATGGCATATGTGCAGAATAATTGCAATATTAATGAGTAATAATAGCATATACTCACTGATTACCAATTATCAGGCAATGTACTAGCATATTCTCAGCACCTTATTTTAATCATGTGTGGTAGTTATTATCTCTAGTTTACATATATGAAAATTTGAGCTCATGGATATTAAGTATAGATTAAGTATCATGCTAATGGTCACCCAGCTAATAAATACTGGGCTAGAACAGGAATCCATCTCAGTTTAATAGTTCCACACTGGTAACCACCGCACAATAATGACTTGTAATTTGAACTAATATTTTTAGACAAATTATAGAAATAAATAGGTATTCATATATTGATTGTTTCAACATTAATTTATTTATTTTACTAGTTTTTATATAAGAACAGCTATATTTATAAAGATTCTATATGCTTACCAAATATGGTTATGTGACACCAATGCTGAGGTGCCCTATGGTAAGTGTTTTGTTCAGTAAATAGACTCTAGATAAAAACAATCTCTTCATTTAATTCTGTCCATGTAGAATAGTGTTATCTAATAAATATATAGTTAAAGAAATTGTTGAATATACATCATAAGTATCTTACAGCTATTAAGATTGTGTTGTAAAAACATTTAATGACGTATAATTTTTAAAATCTATTATTGGTAGAAAAATAAACTATAAAATATTTTGTGCTACACGATCTTTTTTTTAATGTGTATTTTCCATAGAAAAAGCCTGTCTATAAGCACATCTTGCTCATTATCTCTGTATGGCATAGTAATGTCTACTTTTTAATGATTTACTATAATTTAAAGTTTTTCTACAATAAATATAAATTACTTTTGTGAGTAGAATGTTATTATAGTATGTTATTATAGGAATGATATGTACATATAAGATTTGGGACCAAAAATGATCAAACTAACATTTTAACATGGCTTAACTGTTTATGCATTTTTGATTAATTCCTCATACTATCTAGTATCTACTTTGTACTATCTAGTACAAATTGAATATCTGTTATTTGAAAGGCTTGAAACCAGAAATGTTCTGCATCTCAAAATTTGGGGGATTTCTGGAATATTTGCACACATGTAATGAGATATCTAGGCAATGGGACCCAAGCCTAAACATGAAATTTATTTATGTTTTACATATATCTTATATTCATAGCCTAAAGGTAATTTTATGAAATATATTCAATAATTTTGTGCATGAAACAAAGTTTTGACTGTGTTTTGACTGCAACCCCTCATATGAGGTCAGGTGTGGAATTTTCCACCTGTAGCATCATGTTGGCTTTCAAAAGTTTTCAGATTTTGGAGTATTTCAGATTTCAGATTTGGATTAGGGATGTTCAACCTGTATATAAGGTAGATATTATTATCACTCCATTTAATCAATTCAAATGTTTATTGAATACTTATTATGTTATATACTCTGGGCTAAAATGTAATAATGAACAAAGTAGACATGAATCATGAGCAAATGAAACTTGTAAGTAAGAAAAAATGTCTCACGGAGGGGTTAAATATTTACCTGATGTCACACAACTAGAATGGCAAGGCTGAGCTAGATTTCAGATCTTTTTAAAATCACTTCATTACAAATTTTAGAAGCACATATAGCCAAACCAGTAGAGTAGGAAATAATTATGTAAGAAGAACGAGCTTAAATTGTGGGTATCTTTAATGTCAGGAATATTTTAGTCTTTCTGCAATGGAAAATACGAAGCCATGAGAAATTCCTGTGTGGAAGTAACTTTAACTCACTAATAAGAAATTAGTTCACCATTTGTGCAAGACCTTATTTTCTCTAGCTGAGGAAGCCTCCTGGCTGATTCTATTGTCTTTAGTGTCCTCCTGCTCTCTGTTCCAATTCAGCTTTGATTCTGTTGTCTTAGTTATATTTTAAATATATTCAATATAATCCAGGTCATGCCATTTAACTTTTGTGAAAGTGTTTCATGTGCTCCACAGATTGTGGGCTAAAATCGAGAGTAATCAACAATGTTTACTAGGTTCTTTACAATCTGGCTCCAACATATCTTTATAGCTTTGTATCCATTTGTCTGTATAACCATATGCTCTAAACCATATTCACAACAACGTGCCTACCTTTCCCAAATAAGTCTAGCGTACTCATACCTTCTGGCTTCGTAAAATGTTCCTTCTGCTGAATAGTCTTTCATCCCATCTTCACTAAGCTTTTATGCATAATTTAAGAGTGAGTTCAAATATATTTTTCTTTAAGTTTTCCAGTAAAATGAATTGTTTCTTTTTTCTTGTTTCTCATGGCCTTTTGCATATGACCCCACTACCACCTAATATACCCAAATGTACAATAGGGTCTCTTCTACTAGAAAGTAAGTGTCTACAGAGCAGAGAGCATTTCTAGAAAGACAAAGCAACATGCCCGGCACACAAAATCCTATGAATGAGGATATATAATGGAGGATATATTAATAATTTATACATTAAGTAGGTAAGAAATATATATGTTGGGTTTAATTGAGTATCTGTTCTCTTACCTCTTCTTTCTGGATTCTGAACTAATTAGAGAGTGGTTATGGTAGTCAAATATGGATCAAAATATTACCTTTATTATGCTAACCCCAGAGAGGAGTCTACAATGAGCCAAGGCTTCCATGTTTAGCCTCTCGCAAACATATTTATTCATTTGCACACCAAACAGATGGAAAATGGCAAAGCTCACCTTCAGGGCAAGAGCCTCTCCAATGAGTTTACTCTGTTAAAAAAACAAACAAACAAAAAAGAGGAGCACAAAAAGCATTTGCAAACAGCTAATAGCTCAAGGTAAAAAGGACAAAAAAGAAGCTATCCTGCAAGTGAGCAATTAGATAAATCTCCCATGGAGTGAGAAAAGAACTTAAATTTCTCCCCAATATTTATTAAAGGATGGAATTTTCTAATAAATAGATTTAAAGGATTTAGTGATGTTGCCACTTTTTCTCTTATTATAAGCTGTCTTCCAATACATGTATGGGAAGGATGTACAGCTTATTCTCTGAGTAGAAGTGAAGGAATATAGGCTAAAAAAATAGGAATGGTAGAAATTTATTTTTTCCAAAATGTTTAACATTGAGCAAAAAACACACACACACACACATATATGTAACATTTAAAAAGATAAATGCAGCATTAGTTTCCTTCTCATCATGATGACAAGAAATAGTCTGTTATGCATTAGGGAGCCCTCATCTCTCATTTATACAGAAGGAGTTCTTAAATGAACCCTCAAAATTAGAGTTGCCAGATTTAGCAAATAAAAATACAGTATATTCCTACAATACTTGAGATATACTTATATTAAATAATTATTTGCTATTTATCTGAAATTCACATTTAACTGGACTTGCTGTGTTTTGTCTGGCAATCTATTCAATAAAGAAAATCACAATCATCACAGAGGTGATTATTTTTCCTGGCCCACAAATTCTATTTGAAGTCTACATTTGAAAGCACTTTCCTACTTTCTTTTTTACTTGTGAGACTAAGGTTTTTAGATTTAAGCTCTTTCTGTAGTCTGCTTGTGTTCCAGATACTCAAAATCTCAGGTTTTTTCCTGAAACACAAATGTTATTAACCAATACCTGAAGCTTGAAAAACATAAGAACATAATAGATTCTTGGAGTGGGGAATGGGCAGTGTCATGGCAAATAGTTCTCAGTAATGAGTGTTCCTTAATAAGAAAAAAAGAAAAAGAAAAAGAAAACAATAGCTTAATAACTGGCTTTTACAAAGATAATATAAAAGACAATATAAGGACAATCATTAAATATCCTTGATTGCTTGATGTCTGTGAAGTAGAGGTACGTGACCTGTAATTAAGTGGAAGGGTCTAGAATAGTGTAAGAGGAGTAGGTGGGAGTGAGCAAGGGCAGTTGAAGATGGAGGAAGGTTCTATAACCTATACTTACAATTTCATTAAACCTATTTCTCGAAGGCAATACGGCAGTATCCTTTGCTGTTTTATCATATTAAACACTTTCTCCTATGCAAGTATGACCAAGTTTAAAATAATGTGCTATTTTGTTGTAGGGGTTTTTTCAAAGACAATTGCTACTTGATATTTTTCTTTCTTTTTTTTATTTCAGCATATTATGGGGGTACAAATGTTTAGGTTATGTGTGTTGCCTTTTCCCCCTCTTCACCCCCAGAGTTAGAGCTTCAAGCATGTCCACTCAACGTGAAAGCTACTTGATTACAAGCTATGTATAAGCCTCTGTGAAAGATTATAGCAGAGTAAAGATTATGGAGGGCTATTGAAATTTATGGCATCAATGTTATCTATTATGTTTTTGTTTTCTTTTTAAAAAAATTTTATAGACTTCATTTTTTTAAAGCACATTTCAGTTCATAGCAAAATTGAGCAGAAAGTAGAGAAAGTTTCTGTCTATCCCCTTTCCCCACATACTCACAGCCTCTCCCATTATTTTTATTTTTTTTAATGCCTCCCTCATTATTAACACTTATTTGTTATGGTCACTAAACTCACATTGACACATCATTATCACTCAAGTCTAATAGTTTACATTAGAGTCACTCTTGGTATTATACATTCTATGGGTTTGATAAATGTACAGTGGCATGTATATACCATTATAGTTTCATTTAAAATAGTTTCATTGCTCTAAAAGTCTTCTGTGCTCTGGCTATTCATCCCTCCCTCCCCTCATATTTTCTTTTTAAACTTTATTTATATGTTGGCTAAGTACATTCTATATATAAAGCAAAATGCTATATTAACATTTGGAACAAATAAGTTGATCTCATATTTTCAGAAATACGTGGTATTGCTGACAACTATATTTAGTTAAATATTAATATATCTTGCATATTTTATCATGTAATTTTATCCATGAATATAGGGTGATGAACTGTTGGGTATGATTTCTCAAAGGCAATATGGCAGTATCCTTTGTTGTTTTGTCATATTAAAAACTTTCTCCTATGCAGGTATGACCAAGTTTAAAATAATGTGCTATTTTGGTGTAGGGGTTTTTTCAAAGACAATTGCTACTTGATTCAGTGAAGTTTTATGTTTTCTCAATTTATGGAAATTAACATTCTAGTCCACAATTTTAATGTTGCTTTATGTTTTTTAGACTAATAAGATGAAACATTTATGTTAATTTATGTCAAAATGAGTCCTATATGCAGGCATATTCAGCATAGTTGCGAAATAATAACTCCAAATCCTCTAGAAGATTATATATTTTTATAAATAGTTTATACTTATTTATAAACATCTTTACATACTTTTAAATTATGTCACAATAGTTCTCATAGATTTAAGATTATAACAGCGCTTTTATCTATCTATAACCAAATCTACAATATGCTTAATAAATGTCCATTTTACAGTTCATTTATGAAATTTTCAGTGAAGATGTAAGTGATAGGTATGGAGTTTTGTATGAAAATAAAAGAGTGAATGCATGGTCTGTTACTCTCTCCTGAAACACATCTAAAACATAAAAGGATTTTTAAGTGGCACAAATTCATAAGGATATAGATTATGAGAGGATTAATGAAGATTAAAACCAAACAATATTCAGAGAGCTGGTAATAAAATGAACCAGTAGTAACAGACTTAGAAGACACCAGAAGGTTGAATCTTAAGCCACTAGTAGGGAAAGCCCAGAAGACATCCAATTTACATTTCAGAATTCTCAGGAGTGTTGTGAATTGTTAGCACCAAGAACCTCTGAAAGAGGCAGTGAAAGTCAAGCTTAAAACAGGAAGATTACTCGAAAATCCAATTAAGAAGCAATGAGAGGACCAAAGATATGCAGCTGATCAACTTCCTGTTTGCTACCTCAGTTGACTATTGGAAGTTTATTCTCTGAAGGGGTTAAAACAGTCTCTGAATGGTGGGTCTCAGATATAACTGAAAAGAGAGGTACAATGTGAAAACCAGGCAGATTAAGTGTCAGTTTCCACATAAAATATTGGTATACCCACGTACACATCATTCAGCACTTAACTCACAGAAAGCTGTCAGCTATCTCTGTATTCTCCACGCAGGTAATTGAGAACTCTTTCATGCAGAATATAAGCAGTTAAATAGGAAAAACATGCTAAAATAATGGGTCTTTGGACAAAGCAATTAAGACAATCAACCTATAGGAAGTACAAGTGTATCTGAACACCATCCATGTACACAGAGCATTTATTCAGCTTTTTACTTAACTACTTAAAAGGAGCAAAAATCTCTTGACTTCTGAAAAAGTTCTCTAACATACAGGCTAAAGTCCAAAACAAATAGAATATAAAAATTTGAAGTAAATAGGGAGTGTATAAGCAGACAGAAAATTCAAAAATTAACAAACAAAAAAGCTAGCATAATTGTTCTTTGAAAGATATGCTAATAAAACATGAACATGACAGTATAGAAAAAGAACAAGGAAATACCCTTGGAAATTAAAAATATGTATATATATATATATATGAAACACTCAATAGAGGGGTTTAAAGACAAAGTTGAAGAAAATTTCAATAAAGGAGAGAGAAAAGAGACAGAGATATAGGAAATGGGAATAGATGAAGTGGTAGTAATAGCAGCAGTGACTAAAAGACTAGTCCAGGAAAGCTTTCAATGCAGATATTTTTAAAAGAGAGATTGATAAAATTAAGGAGACAAATCATCCAACAAATCAAAAATATTTTTAAAGCAAAGGACATAAATTTCTACATTGAAAAGGCCCAACGAGTATCAGAATAATTGATGAACATAATCTTTTCATTGTCAAATATTATAAAATTGTAAACTCTAGGAAAATATAAAGATTTTTAGCAAGAGAAACAGAGAAAAATAAAAAGCTCAAATTCAAAGTGTCGAAATTTAGGATGGCTTTGGTATTCAAAACATCAACACTGGCACAAACCTTTTTCTTCCAAATGCTAACATAAATGGTTTTCATATTAGAATGCTATACCCATCCAAACTATCATGGAGCTTGAGAACAGTATGAAGTCATACACAGAAGTGTATTATTTATCTTTTAAACACTCATTCTTAGGAATATATTGGTGTTTCTCTATAATGAAGAAAAAGAACATTACAAGATATAGAAAATAAAGGATCTAAGAAGAAAATTTAATAGAATATCAAGAATTATTTTTGGTAATAGAAATATCACAAACATCAATGTGTCTGAATGATGAAGATTAAAATGCTCTGAAAATTTTTTTCAATGAGTTGAACTTAAAAGCCTGATGCAACTAAAATATATTGAGAGGATATTCAAAAAATTGGCAAAGAGTTTGAAGTTGAGTTTTTATTCAACATGCAATATATGAAATATAAAAGATAGGAAAATATTAACTTCAGAGAGAACAGAAACTTATGCAGAAAACAAAAGTCATCATAACAATGCATACCTCTGATAATAGAACTTACATAGTTATAATTTTAACACTGAATGTTTCCATCTGAATTATGGAAGAATCTGGTAGAAAGGGAGTATAGTTTAGGGGAGTAAAAGAGAGAGTAAGTCTTTCTTTTCCATTGTGATGAGATAATTTACTTGCAAAAAAAAATCAGGAAATTACTATAGAAAGGCATGTTTTAAGAGACAGGTATAGATACCAAATAAATGAGTTAAAATATACTTACAGTGGCTTCAAAATATCGGATTTTCTGGCCTTGTTTTAATCCTCTGATTTTATTTTCTCCCAGTCTCCACCCTCAGTCAGTCCACTCCTTCTAAAAATGGACTCTTACTAGTCCATGAACATCCTATGCTTCAAAGTCTTTGCACTTGCAGTTCCCTTTTCTGAAATGCTTTAACAAACTTTCCATTATGCTTCCTTGCTTTATATTTCTCTTTAACATTTATTATCATTTAGTACTACATTAAATATTATATTCATTATCTTATTTATTATCTGGGTCACCTTTCCACTACTTGCTCACAAGTATAGCTCACAAATTCCACAAGAAAAGGGGTATATATTGTTCAGTGTTGTATCTCCAGTGCACAGACAAATGTGTGAAATGCAGTAGGTGCTTAAATAAACAAGTGACCATTAAATAATATGAATGAATAAAATAAAAAAGAATAAATTGATAGCATATAATGAAAAATAATTTATAAATGTTTATAATGGCAAAATAAAAGAACACATTTTAAAAGCTAAAATAAAGATTGAATTATGTTTTTAGTGCACATGAATTCCTTTCACTTTTAATGAAATATATTCATTGAAATTAATATTATTTCAGAACATATATTATCCCAGGAAACAAAAGACGACTGAGAAAAAGAAGCAAAACATAATTATTGATGTTCTCCTGTTTGAGTTCATGTAACTTGCTCTGATTTTTTAACATGAAAAGTTAGGGAAGAAGAGTTCTAAGATCTGAGCTACTTTTCCATCTGACATTTCTTGCAAGATTCCATTTCATTAATACTTTTATTATGCAGAACTCAGTTATTGTCATTCAGAAACAGTTTGGAGATATATGCCATTAAAGAGTTTATATGCATAAATAATCATATTATTAATAATCAATGGCAATTAGCACATAATACGATTCCTCTTAAATTTAATTATATGCTTGATTAAGAGTGTTTGGGCACTTAATTAAAATAGGAAGGTCCAATAATACTTAATTTTCACTTATATGCATATTACAATCCTAATAACTCCAGTTCTCACTCAATCCATGCAAAGTTCCTATTAATTTTAATCAGAACTATGCTTGCTCACTGAATAAAGTCTGAAATGCAATTGAATAGATCACATCAGGGAAAACTGCAGTCTGACAGTATAGAATGAGGAAAGAGTCTAGTGCAAGAAATTGAACAGAGAGATAAGTGTCATAATTGGTTTCAATTAGTTCTTCACAGCTTTGGTGAAGCAATTCTTATTATACTATATCATGAGCTATAACCAGTAACAAAACTAGTTAGCATGATTAGTAGGTGTCAATGCTCAAAAAGGTAAAATACATTCTAAATGCTAAGATCTCAGTAAAGACAAATGAACTGAGTAACAATGTAAATGCATCATTGAGAAACCTTTGCCATTGTTAAATGTGATGTGGTTTGAATGTAATGAAATCAGACATATTCAATAAACTCAAGACTCATAAATACATATTTTGTGAGAAAAATGAATTCATGCACAAATGGTCATCTTTTCAATATGAAACAAGTGACCATTAAATTAACATTAGAATGTGGTGATATCAAGAAACTCACAACATAGTTAAAATCATAGTGAGTTCCTATTAATTTGCTTAAGCAACACAAATAAATCTCAGTAATGAGGATGGTTCTAAAAAAGAAACTAAAGTATTAATAGCTTCATTGGCTACATAGTAGTAGTATAATAAATGGCAGAGGTAGGATTCCAAGCCAGTTTTATTTGATCTCTTTAATGAAGCTTTTACAACTATATTTCATTGCTTAATGATAAGGCCAACTGCAAGAATGTAAACCAAATGAAACAAGCCCATTTATTTGTTTTAGTTTTCCTCCACACTTTTAGAGCTGTCCCTGTAGGGAGGAAAGGTCGAACATCACTCTGGATGTCAAGTCAATTGTATTCCTTGTCATTCAGAAAACTCTTAGGGCTTTGGTTTCTACTTCTCCACCATTACTGCTCCCATGAGGATTACTGTCTTGTACTTCGCCTCAATAAAGAATTCAGATTCTTTTACCTCAAGGGAATTGAATTCCCAAAGAGCTTTGAAATAATTTTGGATTTCTCATACTTTCCTATCTGTCCAATTCTTATTTGAATTAATCTAATTCTTTAACCAAAATAAATATTCAGAATTTAGTGTCTGAATTGAAGAGTTTTCAGTTTAAAAGATGCTTATAAAACCATAATATCTGACTTGATTATGTGCACAAGTCAATTGAATAGACAGAGTATTCACAAATTATAATTTGAAGAACAATATAGAGTTTAAAAAAACAAGAAAAATAGTAAAAGGTGACAAATAATATGTCTAAAGACTTTTGAATAAGTGATCAATGAATATAATAGAAAATCAAAACTTTTGGTTCCAGAGTGAAGGTAATCACCATGGACTAAAGAGTTTGGAAAAGTTTTTTGGAGAAGCTGGGGATTTAGATCTTGAAGGATAGAAACATCTGTATAGAAAAAGAAGACATGGGAAGGTATTTCAAATGGTGTAAGCAAACTTGTGACGCAAGAATACATATAACATATTGGTGAGGCAGTGGTTATTTGACTGAAATAGAATATGTGAATAGACAAGTGTGGGGAGATTTTGGAATAGTATAAAGGCTTGTGAAGATCTTGATCATCAGGAGGGAGATCAGACTTTCTTTCATAGGCAGAGTTGGAGGGATTGTGTGGGGTGTTTTAAGATAATTAATCTAGAAACCGAAATAGGATGAAGGGGAGAAACCTAAATATTGAGTAAGTCTATCACTCTCCATTTCACTCATTCTCTTTGAAAATGTTATAAAAAAACAAAAACACACAAAAAAGAACCACATTTCTGAGGCTCTCTTGTAGTGGATGTGAATTAAGTTCCATTAACAATGTACACTTGCGGGAGAATGAAACATGAAATTTAGACACACACAATTTTCCCGCAGATTCTGGCTATTGATTTCATTATCAGTGTTGAAATTTTACTAAAGCAATTTCCAGTAATTTCCAGCTTCCTATATCTAAACCACAGTAGTCATATTTGTTGCCTCTTGCTATGACTTCCTGATCCTCAAAATGTAATATGGGAGTGAAAGGAAACTTCCCCTTCACCCCTGGAAGTTTTGCTGAAAGATCAACTGACAATAAGGCAGAATAATAAGAAAAAGATATTTATTTACCTTGATCACAGGAGAATCACAGACTGATTACCCAGTATCACCATGGGGTCTAGAAATTTATATACTCTCACTTTAGAGGATAGGGGGAAATGAGGAATATAGGTAATTCAGTTTAGAGGCAATAAATTGTTGCTAGGGAAGATAGTTAGATACTTGGGAGAATGAATGGATGGGGGTGGGGGAAACAGATAAACTTGTAAATGATTCTCTAAATTAACCTGAGAGACAAGTATTACAATTAAAATGATTTGAGCCAGGTCTGGTTGCAATTGATCTTCTATCCTTTAATATATTGAGGTAACAGGAAGGGGAAGGGAAGTCATGGTCCTTTTGGAAGGGTCCATCTGGTTTTATGCAGGTAGAGGCAAAGCCCCTTCCAAGGCCTGTTGATCTCTAAAAGCCTTTAATTCAAAGTATTCTATATACTAAGGAGTCATATTTTGTGGGGAAACTTACTGAGCTCCTTCAGTAATTTCAGGTGATTTTTCTTCAATCTCTTTCCACTGTTCTGAGGTTGGTAGTAAGGTGGCAGTGACTGCAGGTAAACCTAATTCCACTTGTGGCCTCAGGGTAGCAGTCCCATTATTGGGTTAATTCTTTATTAGTCAAAGGTCCAGCCTAGCACCTGTTCCTAGAAACTACATTAAATCCTTTTTTTAAAAAGTGTATTTTATTTCTGGCAGTGGTGAAATATTTGTACTGGAAATGATGTGTTAAAATAAAAATCTAAAACATGTGTCACTGTTTTGAGGTCAGGAGTAGTAGCAGGGAAGCAGATATTATGAGTTGGACAGTTATGACTTTTGTGTATTATGGCAAGTGTTTGGTGAAGCAATTGCTCATGACAATGTGAAAGGCAGACCACTTGGGCTGTAGGTCAAAAGGACAAGGTTAAAAAGAACATGTTAAGGTGTGTTATCTGTTTCTGGCTGCCCTTGGCAAGGTTTTACAACAAAGATAAATTTAAAGAGTACAAAAATACAGTTAGAAGGGATAGATTCTAGCATTCAAAAATACAGTAGAGTTTAATAATTTATTATATATAATTATAGAAAAGAAAAGAAGATTTATAATGTTCCCAACACATGGAGAAAATAAGTGTTTGAGGTAGTAGATATCCCAATGTGATATATATATTTGGTTTTATTCTCTGGCATACAGCCCCTAAAATCCTTAGACACTCCAAGTGATGCTGTTTTGTATGTTAATGAATTGACTGATGGCTGACAGCCGCTAGGTAGTTTTAATACGGGGGCTGATCATGAAAAAGACTCTCAGCCTCAACCCCCATTCTAGGGAGAGAGAAGAGGGGCTGAAGGCTAAGTTGATCTCCAATGACCAAAGGTTTAATCAATCATGTCTACACAATAAAGCCTCCACAACAACCCAAAAGGACAGGGTTTGCGGAGCTTCTGGATAGCTGAACACGTGGAGGTTTCTGGAGGGTGGCATGCTCAGGAAGGGCATGAAAACTCTGTGCCCCTTCTCCCATTCCTCATCTTAGGTATCTTTTCATCTGTATCTTTGTAATATCCTTTATAACAATCCACCAATAAGCATGAATGTTTCCCTGAGTTCTGTGAGCCACTGTAGCAAATAAATCAATCCCAAAGAGGGAGTCTAGAAGTCCAGACTTGCAACTGGTACCTGGGGGAGAGGGAGATTCTTGGGAACTAAGCCCCCAAATTGCAAGATCTGATGTTGTCTCCAGTTAAATAGTGTCAGAATAGAATTAGAGGACACCCAGTCATTGTCCAATGCAAAACTGATTGCTTGCTTGGTGGTGAGAAGAACCGCACGTACACACATTTAATCACATTTTAATCATATAAGTCTACTGTCAATTGTGGCAGTGGTGTGAGATCAGAGAAAGAACACAGTTTGAGTGGGTTTTTACACAAACACACAAACACACACACAATTATCCTTATTTCATCAATGCACATTGTATGCAGGTATCACAATATTGCCTGCACTCCAAAAATATATACAATTAATATACATCAATAAAAAATTCGAATAAAACACAGAAGAGCACGAGCATAAATTGGCCATTTTCAAGGAGAGTGAAGGAAATAGAGTTTAAAATTCTGGGGAATTATGGGTTGGAAAAGCTAACTTCTTCTGTATAGCAGAGTATAAAAAGATTTATCAGAATCACCTATTAAGTTTCTGAGTCCGAGGATGGAAGGCAACCTTGGAGCCAAAGATCAGATACAGAATGTCTCACTCTTGCCCAAGCTTATTGCTTCAGATCACTTCAAGTTAGTCCCATGGAAAAAGAGAATGAAAGACACAGAGCAAGCTGGGGATTGAGGAGTGTGTTCACTGGTACAAGGAAATAACTGGAAGCAAATAAACCAATTCCTAATAAGTTTGGGAGACATTATTAGCCAAAGGAAACCCTGCATTGGCAATCCCTGAGGCAATTTTCAAGCACCAAACCTGCATTATCAGATGTATGATATCAGTGCTACTCAATCCCAAAGATAATTTACTCTCCAGCACCAAATGGCAGGGGACAACAGATGACAGAGGACAAAGGAGCATCTCCTAGAGAATAGGACCAAGGTCTACCAGGGCACGAGTCTCTTCATAATACCTGGCCAACAGGATCCATTCATTTCCATGACCTTTGACTGTGGAACATTCCCTTTTCTTTGCTTATCCACATGGAGTTATTTATTGTGACCATACTTTTTCTACTATATCAGATCTCTGATCCATGAGGAACTATAGCTGGCCTTGGTGGTAAAAGAACAACAAAAACTGCTCTGCATCTCCTGGAAATTTTAGAATTTAAGCAGGATGTAGTAATGAGAAAGGGTTTTGTCAGTGAAGGGACAGGAAGGAAAGTTTCTTTTGCCTAACATCCCCTTATTCAACCCTCAGTAGCCTAGAGTTCAACATTTGGGGCCAGCTGGTGTCACCTTGCAGATAAAAGCAATGCCCTAGGGGATGATAGAGCAGCAAGATGGAAAAAAATCCTGAGTCCTCATGACCTGAGGGCACAATCCAACCCTCTTGGACTACACCAATTAGAGAGTCACATAAAAAAGAAATACCTGCTGTATGATTTGTGCCAAATTGCCAATTCCTTCTGGCTTTTTTTTTTTTTTTTTGGTGACAGCAGCAGCAGTTTAGCATTGACTCTAAAACAGCTAATTTGAAGTCTTTCCAAGGTGCCACCCCAAGATTCTTTTCTGGAGTTTCATTCTGTGTTCCCTCATATGTATGGTGTTCTACTCAAACCAACATGTTCTGTACATTGTCCTTGATGGCATCCTGCACATTCCTCTCTATGGCTCTTACTCATATGGTTCATTTGACCATTCCCTTTGACTTCTCTCCAACTAAAATCTTAACTTATCTCTTTCCATACAGCAGTCTTCCTTTTGTGTATATAACAGTAAAATTTTTTAAGTGTTCAGCTTATGGAGTCAACTTTATCTTTGATTAATAATTTCTAGAAGATCATTACTATGTATGTCTTATCTTTCCAATTGAGTTAGAAGTTTCAACAAGATAGAAACGGTGTCATATTTTTATAGCCCTTTGACATTTATGCCTCAGGCTTCAATTATTATTTAGTGATGGATTAATTGCTAAAATACAGTGATTTTTCTCACTCATCATATTTAATGAATATATAATCCAGTGAATTATCCATGATCAGCTTAACACATCTTTTTAAGCAATTAAATTACTTTTATCCAAAAGTCTTAATACAAATACTTGTCCCTATTCTGTCACAAGGAGAAGAGACTATTCATATTTTTCTATTAATCAAGCTATCAAATGCTACCCCATGCCAGATGCAGCATTATTCTATATTCAGAAACTTTAAAGTGAGTATGGCTGCTAATATGCCTCTTTTCTATATTTTTACATTTTTGCTCTGATAATATTCTGGCAGCTATATAGAATATAGTTTCTAATAATCATAAAATTTTTTATCTTTCATGACCTTTTCACTCAACTATCTTAATTCATCGATAGCTAGATAGTTTATAAAACAAAAATATCATATTGTTTTTATAAACTCATTTTAGGTATTAAAATATATGTTGCCAAAAAAGTGCTCAGATATTTATACTTGAAAAAGAACATTAATTAACCTCTTATTCACAGATCAAAATAAATAACAGCTATACCATGCAATGGACTTTCTACCTTGTATTTGATCATTAATCTTGATCTGACTCCCAAAGTTTTTCTGTAGTGCCAGTGGGTTCTACCTATACCCACAATATCAAAACAGAATGATATTGCCTAGATAGCATATATTTTTATGTGTTTGGTTTTACACTAACTCTTCCATTGCTCCATATTTCCTTTCCTTGGAAATATATCCAGCCTACCCTAAGATTTATCTTAAGAATAAAAAAAATATGAGCACAGACTTTCTCCTACTGCTTGAAATACATTTTAATCAATGTTCATTTCCCCTGCTAAATCAATCTAGTAATCTATTTTCCTCTTAGGGAGACTAGCTAAGACAGTACTGTTTTGCTCTCATTTCTTTTCTAGCAGCCAATAATTTATTTGGATTCCCTTTTAAGTTAAAATAATAATAGTAAATAATGGGCATTTGTCCTTTTGATTAGCCACTGTGATCTTTTTTGAAGTTTCAGGATGATTTTTGAAATGGCAAGTGTTGCCTCATGTTCGCTCATCTCCAGCATCCCAGTGAGGTCTGTGGCATGACCAGCAGCCTTGGAATTATGCTCATGGAAATGGCTTACAGAAGTGAATGCATTTTTGTAGAAAAAGAAAATAGAATGGCATAACTATGTATTAATAATTTGACCCATACAAGATCATATGTTGCCAATGAAATCTAGTGTCTAGTATGACACAAGTTTAATTTATGATATACCTACCCTTCTGTTCTACACTTTAGGTTCCACTCAATTATTTTGTGTCTAAACATTTACTTTTACAAACTCTATATGATGATTAACTTTTATATTTTTACATTAAAAAAGATAATTCTATTAACAATTCTTTTTTGCTTGTCAGCAACACTATGTACTTAAATTCTTGATAAGCAAAGATGAATTAGAGCCCTTGCTCTCAAAATGCTCACAGTCTGGGCAGGAAACAAGTGTATGAAGAAATAAATTTCACTCAGTTATATGTACTGAAAGAAAAGTCCACGAGGACATGATAGCTGCGATAAGTGATTCATAGTACTCACAAAATGTTTGCTCAAACCGAAGATCCCAAGTAAATTCTCAAACTACATCCTTTATGCCCTATGTGAATGAAATGGTTCTGTATCTGTAATAAAGAGCATTTTACACCACCAGAAAAGTTAGAAAATATATTAGTTTGTTAAGTGCTTTGAAGTGTCAGGGTGAGAGGTACTAGGTGCAAAACATTATGCTTCAGCTTGGTGTTATGCTTTCCTAAATTATTTTTAATCATCTGGGAAATAAAACCCTGAGATTAATTTTCTGTAAGAAGTACAAACAACTTGATTTTACTTCCCTTAGTAGATATAATTTTGCAATGTTTTAAAGTATTGTTAATTGATCTCAGCAGGATCATGCTTCATCTATTTGACTGAATAATTATGCAATTCTGTAGTCATAGTGTCTGTTATCCTTTTTTTAGATTTTCCATTCCGATTTTCAAAGTCATATTTTTTTCCTGATAATTTGCTAAACATCTTGTTTTTCACAACTACCCGTGTGCTCCCAACAAATTGGGAATTTGTTTTTCAGAGCTGAGGTCGATTTAATGTTTATTAGTATAAGTCACTCTTGGTTTTCTAAATTGTTTGATAGAGTTTTATTTTAATTTATCCAAGGAAACCATGACAAAACCTCTTCCTTCTATGGTCCTTTACATATACTGTCTTTCAAATGGCATTTTATACTGTTTTCATTTTCTTTTTTTTAATTGTCTGAATTTTGTTAGGCTGCAGTTCATAAAAGATACCTTTTGATAGTCACTGTGCTTGGCATGGTGCTTGATATATAATACCAATAAACAGTTGAAAAATGAATTAATCAATGACACCTATAGGAAAGTTTTGTGATTTTGGTTATACAAATTTTCTACTAAAAGTTACAATTAGACCTTGAATTTCATTTATGACTTAGAGAAGAGTAATGGAATTTTATCCTTGACTAAATTTCTATTTTTTTAATTAATTTTTAAGACATCAAGAATAATCTAACATAGTTAATTAGGATTTAATGAAGATTTGATAAATATGACTCTGCCTCTAGTAGACCAAAACATTATCACACCTAATTTTGATGTCTCAAATGCAAATTTGATTATAATAATTATATAGCTGCAATTTATTGAGCTAATAATAATACTTGGCACACATTGAATGCTTGAACAGAATGCAAATGACTTACATATATTTATTTTATTTTATTTTATTTTATTTTATTTTGAGACAGAGTCTCACTCTGTTGCCCGGGCTAGAGTGCCATGGCATCAGCCTAGCTCACAGCAACCTCAAACTCCTGGGCTCAAGCAATCCTTCTGCCTCAGCCTCCCGAGTAGCTGAGACTACAGGCATGCACCACC
>CAUYPO010139249.1:0-10345 GCA_963574435.1 Cheirogaleus major | reverse complement strand
TTGGGTTCATATATAATTGCTATAGCTTCCTGGCAAATTGACCCTTTTATCATTGTATAATGTTCTTCTTTGTCTCTTGTGACTGTTTTTGACTAAAATTCTATTTTGTCTGATATAAGTATAGCTAACCTTGGTTTATTTTAGTTTGCATTAGCATGGAATATCATTTTTCCATATCTTCATTTTCAGCCTGCGCCATTAAACCAAAATGAGTATTTTCTAGAAAAGAATCTTATTTTTTGTTGTTGTTTTGTTTATTTTTATCCATTAGCTGTTCTATGTCTTTGCATTGGTAAGGTTAATACATTTATGAAACAATTAAGTAATTATTTTGGGGAAAGAAGTTACTTTTTTCCAGTTGGTGCTTCCATTTTTAATATTTTTCTGTCTTATGCTCTTTTATTCCTCTTTTCCTCTCTTGCTGTCTTCCTTTGTGTTTCACTATTTGTTGTATTGATTTGTTTTGATTCCTTTTTCTTTTCTTTTGTGAATCTTTTTAGTTGCAATGGGCATTACTGTGGGAAAAAACTCATCAACCATGTATTTCAAACTGGTAACACCTTAACTTTAGTTACACACAAAAATATACTCCTTTCAACTTATGACATTGATGTCAATATTTATGTTTTTATATTGTATATCCATTAATATATTTAGATGGTATACTTATTATAATATTTTTGTCTGTCAGATTTATGTTGATATTAAAAGTGATTTTCCCACCACTGTTAGAAAATTACAGTATTTTTATTTGTCTGAAATATTATCTGTACCACTGAGTTTTCATTTTCATATGCTTTTATTTCGCTGTTTAGAATATTTTAAATTCAATTCTTTTAATTTCCTAAGCATATTTTGAAGATTACTCTCAGATTCTGTTTGTCAAGGAAAGTCTTTACTTCTCATTTTTTGAGGACACTTTTGCTAGGTATACTATTCTTAGTTGCCAGATTTTCCTTTTTTCTTCTGCATTTTGAATATATCATTCCACTCCCTTTTGTCATGAAAAGTTTCTGCTGCACAATCCACTGATGTTCTTATGTGTGCTCCTTTGTATGTGACAAGTTGCTTTTTCTTATTGTTTTCTCTATTGATCCTTTGTTTTGACTTTTGACAATTTTATTATAATATGTTCTGGTTTGCATTTCTTTTAACTCATCTTATTTAGAGCTCATTGAGATTCCTGGATCTAGATGTCCATTTTCTTTTTTGGTTTTGGAACAGTATTTACTTTAAATAAGCTTTCATTATTTCTTTGGGTTTGCTGTCCTTTTCTCTCTCTAGTCTCCTTCTGAGCCTTCATAATATGCATACTTTGGTCTACCTGATAGTATCCCATATAATCATTAAGCTTTCTTTACTCTGTTTCACTCCTTTATTTTCTCATCCTATGAGAATATTTTCCAAAGACCTGTCTCTGAATTCACTGACTACTAGGGTCTGAGTGTTCATGTCCTCCACAAATTCATGCTTAAATCCTATCCTCTGAGGTGATGGTCTTAGGAGGTGAAGCATTTAGGAGGTGGTTAGGTCATGAGGATGAAGACCTCATGAGTGGGCTTAGTGCCCTTATAAAGGAGATGCCAGAGATTTATCATCTTTTTTGCCATGTGAAGACACAGGAATGAAAACACTGTCTATGAACCAAGAGGTGGCCCTTTATCAGATACCCAATCTGCCTTGATCTTGGATTTTCCAGTCTCTGGAGTAGTTAGAACTAAATTTATGTTGTTTACAAGCCACACAGTATGGTATTTTATTATAGCAGACTAAATGATCTGAGACACAGATCGTTTTGTCTATTTCATCTAGTTTTCTAATTAACCTCTCTAGTGATTATTTCAGTTAAGAGATTGTATTCTTCATCTCAATGATTTCTGTTATAACCTTTTTTAAATTTTCTATTTATTTGTTGAAACTGCCACTTTATTCATGCATTGTTCTTACTTTATTAAGCATTTTTATGACAGTCATTTTGAAACCTCTGTCAGGTAAATCATATGTCTTTATTTCATTAGGGCCAACTTATGGGCATTTATTTTCTTCCTTTATGTGTAATATATTCCATTGTTTTTCATTTCCTTGATTTTATTTCCTTATTTGCCTTGACTGTTTGTGTCAGGTCATTATCCAAACAGCCATTTCTCACAGTCTTTCCTGACTGGCTATATGATCGTTTTCCAATCAGCCCAGACAAATATTCCAGGGTGCCCTCAAATCTTTGTGTTACTTGAAACTGCTATCTTTATTCTCAGAGTCTTCAAGGTATCTAGAGAATGACAAGCCCTGCCAGTTTTGTTTTGACAGGCAATACAGAAGCCAATGCTTCAGATGGCTCTCAGCAACGTCATAATTTTGGAGGTGTGGTCCAGTCCTTTTCTTTCCTCACCAAGGAAATTTAGGGGCTCAGTTTTTTTTGCTGTTCACATTATGCTAAGCCAGGTAGTGTGGCTGTGGCATGTGCTAGTATATTATTTCAGTCTATAGTGTTTGTGTTCTCTACCCCCTATATGTCCATAGTGTATCAGGTTCCATCACTGTTCTGAGATGTGTGAAACAGAAGACTGGCTAAGGAAGCTCCCAGTGAAATCAGACTTTTAAATGCATTATCTTTTCTTCTTTCCACATAGAAAAGCTGGGAAGTAGTAATTTCCTCACAATCTTTAGGGGTAGGGTGTTTGAAGAGAGAATGTCTTGAGCTCTCTTACTGGATTCCATGTGGCTGCCCTAGATATAGGATCCTCTCCACTAGCTTGTGGTCTTCTCACAGGGAAAATTGGTCTGTATTTTATTGTTGAATCAGTGAGAATATTTGGGAAAGAAGGGTCCAGGGCTTTGTATCCTGCCATCTTGATGATGTCTTTATCTTCCACTGACTTTCAGTGAGGATATCAAAAATATTCAACAAACCTTTGCAGAAAATCATGCAGGGAAAACTGAAAAACCACATGCAATAAAGTGAAGTTGGAACATTACCTTGTACCATACATAAAATTAACTGAAAATGGATAAAAGAACTCAATATAAGAGCAAAACCTAAAATACTCTAAGTTGAAAACATAGGAATAAATCTTCATGATGTTGCTTTGGTACAGATTCTTCATTATAACACCAAAGCCATAAGCAGAGAAAAAAGAGAAAGAAGGAAAAAATGATAAATTGGACATCATCCAAATTAAAATTTTTGTGTTTCAACAGGCACTATCAAAAAAATTATAGACAACCCAAATGCTTGAATAAAATATGTGCAAATAATATACCTAATGAGAGAGTTGTGTTAACAATATATAAAGAAGTCTGAAAATGTAATAATAAAAGGACAAAAAGGCAGTTAAAAAATGCAACAAGGACCTAAGTGGGCATTTCTCCAATTCACCAATGGCCAATAAGCACATGAGAACATTCATAAAATCATTAGCAATCAGTGACATGCAAACCAAAACCACACTGGGATACCACATCACACCCACTAGCATGGCTAGAATCACAAAGGCAAAAAGCAACAAATATTTACAACAATGTGAAAAATCATGACCTTTATTCGTTGCTGGTGCGAGTATAAAATTAGGTGCATTGAAAATATCTGGCTGTTGCTCAATTAATTAATCTATGAGTTAACATGTGATCTAGCATTTTTACCTCTTGATACACATAGGAGAGGAATAAAAACATGTCCACATAGACATTTGTACACGAACGTTTATTGCAGCATTTTTCTAATAGACTAGGTGGAGCCAACCCAATTTTTCATTATCCAATGAATGAATAAGCAAAATATGGTATGTAGACAAAATGGAATATTACACATTTATAAAAAGGAATAAAGTGCTGACATGCTACTATATGGTAAAACTTGAAAACATTGTAAGTAATAGAATCCAGTAATAAAAGACCACAAACTGTATGATTTCTTTAATATGAAATTCCATAATAGGTAGGTCAATAGAGAAAAAAATAGATTAATGGTTGCTTAGAGTAGGGCATGTTGTAGAGGGTGGCATCAGTGTATAGGGGACTTTAACTCAATCATAACGGACTGAAAATGCAATTTCATAACGGGATATGTATGGATATTCTGAGGTCTATAAGTCTCATAAATTTAATACATTTGGCATAATAGCCCACAAAGGATATGGGCAGGCATAAACCTGTGTTGGAGTAGGAAAGTAAATTGAATTTAGAGGAAAAAATTGAGAGAACTAGAGATTGTTGATAAAAATATTAATATAACCAACTGTATAAATATATACTTTTCCCCCTTCCTTCTCTAAACTTCTCTGAACATTTAAGATTTTACAATGTAAATTTAAATAATATTTGTAGCAATTGTTATACTGGATTAAAAAACCAAGATCCAACCATATGATGTCTACGAGATCTCATAGTAGACTTAAACATAAAAATAGGTTAGAAGTGAAAAGGTAGAGTAAAATATACCACATTAACAGGAGCCATGAGAAAGCTGAAGTGGCTATACTAATTAAATTCACAGACTATAAGATAAAAATTGTTACTAGAGATAAGATTGAACTATTACATTGGAAAAATGAAAATCAATCCATTAGAGAGTGTAAACATTTAATTTAAAAAAAAATGTAAACCTTTAGCTGTAAACCATCTTGTATACTCCAAATTACAGAAAGAAAAATGTACAGAACTGCTGGGAAAATAGTCCATTAACAATAACAGATTGACATCTCTGAAGTTGTTAGTACTGCCAGTGTGGAGTGTTACTCTCGGCTTTGAACACACATTTATTATTTAAAAATTAAATATATATATATATCTAAAATCTAAAAAAAACATTCCGTGTTCGGGTCTCCACTACCAGAGATTTGTTTTCTTCTTTGTCTTTTATAAAACAACATGATGAAGCAGGTAAAACAGACTTGTCCACCTGCAGCTCAGCAGCAGCTCCAAGAAGGAACCAGGAGACCCATGCCTTCCTGCTGTCTGGGCTGGACATTGCCACCCTGGTTCCCAGCCAGCAGCAGCAGATCAACCCCTTTCTGTGGCCTTGAGTGGTTCTAGCTTGTTGTGGATTTTGTTCTTCTGCACTTTTCCTAACACCCCTGCCCTGGTTCTGGTCTTGACTGAGCACTTGCTGTTGTTTCCCACAGAACAGTGATCATCTCTGGCACTGCTGGCAGCCATTGAAGGTACCTCCAGTAGCCCCAGCTACTCCATGACATTGCACTTTGTGCAGGACCTACACCCCAGCATGACCAAGGCCTATGCTAAAGACAGGTTCAGTCCCACCAGGTTCATCTTCTCCATCGTGTCAGCAGGGAAAGGATCACCACCACCCCTTGGGCAATTCATATGAACCTCAAGCACCTGATGGATGAGGAGAGTGTTGTGGAAATCATGAATTTTGATGTTATGAAGAGCAAGCATAATCCATCACTTCTCAAAAGTAGATTGAAGAATATACTCACTAAAAATTTGGGCAAATCCATTGATAGTGAGGCACTATATGATACATTTTCTGGTTTTGGTAATATTCTTTCATATAAGATGATTTGTGATGAAAATGGTTCCGAAGGCTATGGATTTGCACACTTAGGGAAACATGAAGCAACTGAAGCTATTTTAAAAAATGAATGAGATGCTTCTAAATGATCATGAAGTATTTGTTAGATGATTTAAGCCTCATGAAAAACAACAGGTTGAACTTGGAGCTTGGGCAAAAGAGTTCACTAATGTTTACATCAAGAATCTTGGAGGAGACATGCATGATGAGAGCCTGAAGGATCTCTTTGGCAAGTTATGTCCTGCCTTCAATGTGAAAATAATGACAGAAGAAAGTGGAGAATTCAAAGGATTTAAATTTGTAAGGTTTGAAGAAAAGGTATGAAGTAGCACAGAAAGCCCTGGATGAGATGAATGAAAGGACCTCAATGGAAAACAAATTAATGTTGAAAGAAATCTGAAAAGAGTGTAACTGCAAACAGAACTTAAGTACAGATTGGAACAGACTGAAGGATCACCAGATATGAGCTTGTTAATCTTTATGTGAAAAATCTTGATGATGAATGTCTCTGGAAAGTTCTCTCCATTTAGTACAATCACTAGTGCAAAGGTTATGATGAAGATGGTCACAGCAAGGGGTTTGGTTTTGTATGTTTCTCCTGCCCACAAGAAGCCACTGAAGCAGTTACAGAAATGAATGATAGAATTTTGGCCCCCAAGCCATTGCATATAGCTAAAGCTCAGTGCAGAGAAGAGTAGCAAACTCACCTTACTTTCTAGTATAAGCAGAGAATGGCAAGCATAAAAGCTATGCCCTACCCCATAATCAACCACTATAAGGCAGCCCCTCCTTTGTGAATCTTCATGGCAGCTACACCAGAGACTTGGAATCATGCTGCCTGCTATATTCCTAGCCAAATTGCTCAACCAAGACAAAGTTCTTATTGGGCTGCTCAGGGTTCCAGACCTCATCCATTCCAAAATATGCTCAGTGCTATCCCCTAGCTGCTCCTTGCCCACCATTTAGTAGTGAGACACCAGCTTCTTCAAGGTTTCACAAGCAACGTCAACATACTGTGTTGCTATCACGTCAAAACAGACAGTGGGTTCACGGCTTGCAGGTTTTGCTGATGCTGCTACTCCTTCTGTTCAAATCATCACACATTACAAACATGCTGTGGGAGTGTGCAATTCTCAATAAGATTTTAATGCACGCGACAAGTTACCATGGAATAGCCTGCTGTTCATGTACAAGGTCAGTGACATTTGCCTGCTTCCATATTTGCATCTTCCCCTCAAGATCAAAAGCAATGTTGGGTGAACAGTTGTTTCCTCTTTTTCAAACTATATACGTACTCCTTTGGTGAAATCACTGGAACATTGTTGGAGATTGATTATTCAGAATTTCTTTATAGACATATCTAGATCATCTCTTTGTTCTCAGGTCAATGAAGCTGTAGCTGTATTTGAAGCCCATCAAGCTTAAATAGGAAGCACGGAAGGTAGTTCACAGTGCCAATGGTGTTCCAATGTCTGTTCAATGTCGATCAGAGACCATGAAAAGAAATTCAGGCTTCAACAAATAAAAATATCTAAGCATTGAAATAGTTAAATATTATGAAAAATTATTGCAAAATATAAAATTTCAGATCGTTCTATATCTGGTTTCACAGTTCTTCTCCTTTGGTCTATGTCTCTGTTCTTGTGCCAGTCCATTGGTGTTTTAGTTTCTATAGCCTTGTAGTATATCTTGAAGTATGGCAAATTGATGCCTCCAAATTTATTGTTTTTGCTCATGATTGCTTTTGCTATACGGGGTCTTCTCTGGTTCTATATGAAGTATAGAATTATTTTTTCTATATCTGTGAAAAATTATGTTGGTATTTTAATATAGATGTAATCTACAGATTGCATTGAATCTATAGGTTACTTTGGGTAGTATAGATTTTTTAAACAGTGTTGATTCTGCTGACCCATGATTGTGGTATGGTTTTCCACCTCTTTACATCCTCTGCCATTTCCTTCCTCAGTGTTTCATAGTTCTCCAAGTAGAGATCTTTTACCTTCTTAGCTAAATATATTCCTAGATACTTTATTTTCTTTGTTGCTATTGTGAAGGATATTGAGGCTTTTATTCAGTTCTCAGTTTGACTGTTGTTGGTGTATAGGAATTCTACTAATTTCTGTACATTGATTTTATAACTTGAGTCTTTGCTCATTTTGTTTATCAATTTCAGTAGTCTCCTGGAAGAATCTTTGAGATTTTCTAGATATAAGATAATATCTCCAGCAAAAAGAGATACTTTGGCTTCTTTTGCTCCCGTCTGGATGTACTTGATTTGCTTCTCTTGTCTGATTGCTCTGGCTAGGACTTCCAGCACTATGTGAATAGAAGCAGTGATACAGGGCAAAATTGACTAGTTCCAGTTCTAAGTGGGAATGCTTTCAATTATTTTCCATCCAGTATGATGTTTGCTGTGGGTTTCTCATTTGTGGTTTTTATCATTTTGAGGTAAGTCCCATCTATGCATATTTTATTAAGGGTTCTTATCATAAAAGGGTGTTGAATTTTGTAGAATGCCTTTTCTGTGTCTATTGATATGATCATACAGTCTTTGTTTTTGCTTCTATTTATGTAGTGATTTATTTTTATAGATTTGAATATGTGGAAACATCACTGCATCTCTGGCATGAAGCCCACTTGGTCCTGATGGATTATTTTTTTGATAAGCACCTGAATTCGGTTTGCTAGGATTTTCTTGAGAATTTTTGCATATAAATTCATAACCAATATCACTCTATAGTTTTCTTTTTTTGTTGTATACATTCCTGGTTTTTGTATAAGTGTGATGTTGGCTTCATGAAATGTATTGGAGAGGATTTCTTCCTTCCTGATGTTGTGGAATAATTTCTGTAGGTTAGAGAGCAGTTCTTCTTTTTAGGTCTAGTAAAATTCAGGTTTGAAACCATCTGGTTTGGGAGTTTTCTTTTTAGGAAGAATTTTTATTGCTCTTTCAATTTCGTACCTTGATACTGATCTGTTTAGCAATTCTATATCTTCCTGCTTGAGCCTAGAGAGCCTATGCGTTTCTGAGAATTGTCCACTAACCACACTTTTTCCAGTTTATGTTCATAGGGATTTTTATAGTATTGATAGATGGTATTTTGTATTTCCGTGGCATCAGTTGAAATTGCTCCTTTTTGATTCCTAATGGAGCTTATTAGAGTTCTTTTTTCTGCTTCTCATTAATCTAGCCAGAGGCCTGTCAATTTTGTTTTTTTTTTTTTCAAAGAACCAACTCTGTTTTATTAAACTTCAGTAGAGTTTTTTGTTATCAATTTTCTTTTGTTTTCCTCTTATATTCTTTATTTCATTTCTTCTGCTGATTTTGGGGTTGGTTTGCTCATCCTTTCCCAGTTCTTTGAGATGATTCATTAGATTGTTTATTTGTAATCTTTCTGTCTTTAGGATGTAGGGTTTTACAGACATAAATTTCCCTCTCAGGACTTCTTTAGCTATGTCCCACAGATTTTGATAACTCATGTGTCCTTTGTAATTTAGTTTAAAGATTTTTTTGATTTCCATCTTGATTTACTTCTTAACAAAACAATTGTTCAGCAGAAGGTTGTTTACTTTCCATGACTTTGTTTAAAGATAAGCATTTAAGTTGCAGTTAATTTCTAATTTTATTCCACTGTGGTCTGAGAAGATGCATGATACACTTTCTAATTTTCAAAAATTTTTGAGACATGCTTTCTGGCCTAATATATGATTAATCTTAGAGAATATCCCATGAGCTGATAAGAAAAATATATATTCATTGGCTTTAGGTAGAATGTTGTATAAATGTCACTCAGCCCATTTGTTCTAGAGTTCTGTTTAAGTCCACTATTTCATTCTTAATTTTCTGTTTGGAGGATCTGTCCTGTGCTGTCAGAGGAGTATTGAAGTCTCCAGATATTATGGTATTGCTGTTTATAATTTTGTTTTGACCAATTAGCCACGTAATCATTGACAAGGCAGATAAAAACATACACTGGGGAAAACAATCTTTATTCAATAAATGGTGCTGGGAAAACTGGATAGCCAAATGTGGAAGACTGAAACAGGATCCACACCTTTCACCTCTCACAAAAATCAACTCACAGAGGATAACAGACTTAAACCTAAGGCATGAAACTATAAGAATTATACAAGAAATTGTTGGAAAAACTTATAGACATTGGCCTAGGCAAAGAATTTATGAAGAAGACCCCAAAGCAATCACAGCAAAAACAATGAAAAATACATGGGACTTGATCAAATTAAAAGGCTTCTGCATAGCCAAAAAAACTATCATGAGAGCAAACAAACAACCTAGAGAATGGGAGAAAATATTTTATGTTACAGATCTGATAAAGGGCTGATAACTGGAATCTGTATAGAAGTCAGGAAAATGAGCAAGGAAAAATCAAACAACCCTATAAAAAAGTGGGCAAAGGACATGAACAGAAATTTTTCAAAAGAAGACAGAATAATGGCCAACAAACTCATGAAAAAATTCCCAACATCTCTAACATCAGGTAAATGCAAATCAAAACCACAATGAGATATCACTTATCTCCAGCGAGAATGATCTTTATCAAAAATTCCCAAAACAATAAATTTGGCATGGTTGTACAGAGATGGGAACAGTCATACACTTCTGCAGCCTGCAAACTATTATAACATCTGTGGAAAGCAATATGGGGATATCTCAAAGAGATACAAGTAGACCTACCATTTGATCCAACAATCCCATTACTGGGCATCTACCCAAAAGGACAAAAGACATTCTATAAAAAAGACATCTGCACTAGAATGTTTATAGCAGCACAATTCACAATTGCAAAG